>BSBM01000368.1:5872500-6052500 GCA_027924585.1 Larix kaempferi
ATTAGTTATTTACATTAATTTTTTAAACCAAAAGTCCTAACACTAGTCAAATTTCATTTAATGCATTCTTCTCTAAATTTAGAAATAATGCATTATCTAATTACATAGTTTTTAATCCCACATTTGTAAAATGAATAATGTTAAACTTAATATTAGCCATATAAACTATTTTGATTTTCTATTCTTCACATTTGAAATTTCGTGTAATTTAATATTTCTTTGAAGGTTAGTTATATATATATTTTTAAAATAAATCTTTTTATTTTATATTTTCTTTGGCAATGTTTGTTCTGTGTTTTTTTCATTTCATTTTAATCCCACATTCATAAAATGGTAAAAAAAAATTATTTTATGCTATATTAACGCAGTTTGGTTTTCTACAGTCCCCATTTGCAAACAACGATCCACAAGGCTTTGGAGACCATCGAACAACTTCAAACATTGTCAAGGTTAGTTATTTTTTTTATGTTTTAATGCAATTTTTTTTCTTTGGGTTTCGGCATGCCCTCTTTAAAACATGGGTAATTTTTTTTTATTTTTATTTTTAATTTTTTTATCCCGAGGGCATAGGTGCCCATTACATATCCCACGGGCCCCCTTTGGGCACCCATAGTGCCTTCCCAACGAGGGGCACTGTGGGTGCCCAGAGGGGGCCTGGGGACGGAGCTCTGCTCCCCCTCGGCCCCCTCTGGGCACCCATTGCATAACCCAGGGGCTATGCAATGCATATCCCATGGGCTATGCATTGGGCGCCCATTGCTTAGCCCATTGCATAGCCAAGGGATATGAGGATATGCAATGCATAGCCCTTGGGTGCCCAATGCATATCCCATGGGCTATGCAATAGCCTATTAGCCACAAGCTATGCAATGGCCTCCTGTAGCATAGGCCATAGGAAATGCAATAACCCATGGCTATAACCATGAGCTATTGCATATCCCACGGGCTATGCAATTGTGCGCACAATGCATAGCCCTTGGGATATACTATGGGAACCCCGTAGCATATCCCAAGGGCTATGCATTAGCCGTGGGAAATGCATAGCCCTTGGGATATGCTAAGGGGCTCCCGTAGCATATCCCAAGTGCTATGCATTGGCCCCGGGGACACCAATGCATAACCATTGGGCTATGTTAAGCCAACAAATGATGAGCCCTTGGGCTATGCTACGGATGCTACAGCGGCCGTAGCATAGCCCAAGGGCTATGCATTTAATTTTTTTTTTCTCGAGCTCCCCTTACATTTAAAAAATTGTTATGCTTTGTATAACTATATGTTAACAATTTTTTTTTAAGTGCAACTATTTTTTTTTTTAAACATATACTAAACTTTTTTTGTTTTGTTTCTGACTATAGGGAAAATGACATCAAGAAAGCTATCTGTAAACATCTCTGGAGTGAGATCGTTGATGAAGTCATCGAAAAAAATAGTTTAGCCATCTGAAAATGTTGCACGTGATGAAGTTGTACCTAGTGATGATTTAAAATACAAGAATGTTAGATAATGGAAACACGCACCAACTGAAGAGAAACTTGACTATTCTTGGTTTCTGAAAGAGAAATATCAAGGCAACTCATAAAGTATTCACTTATATTGTGCGGTATTTGCATATCTTAAAAATGATTATCACTCATTGGGATTGTTGTGAGATATTTTTTTGGTGCCAGGTAAAGACATTATTTATGCACTAGCAAAACAAGCTAAAACCTTTGTCAAAATCCGATATTCTTTGAAGGTTTCAAACTATAAGATTGAAGATTTTTTCACAGAATTTTGTGCAGGAATCGTGCACAATATTGAGCACAAGAGTGTACGTTTCTATATTTTTATATCTTTCTAAATTTCTTATACTTTGAATTATATGACCATGTAATAGATTTAATACAATAATGTTTTTATTTCGCAAGATTTTACTATACCACTTTCCCATATTCTGAATGGAATTTATTCTATAGAAGAAAATATGATGGATGTCATTAATGCCCCTCTTCATAAGGGATAAAAACCAAATAAGGGAGAAACACCAAAGCAAAAACTAGTGCAAAATGTTCCTAAAGAAGTACAAGCACAGAAAGGAAAATGAATCCAACAATCAAATGAAGTACCTAGGAAGGTTACATTGAAAAGGACATCTCACCCAACTGAACAGGATCAATGAATTGTTGGTGATGACAATGTTATTTCTGCTGGTAAGAGAAAGAGACACTCTTCTAAAAGACCTATGGATGAGGATGTTTCCATTCCTGATCAACAAGTTGTTCTTTTAGATACAATTGCTTCAAGACATAAAAGGAGGAAAGAAGATGTTCAATCCAATATTGAAAATCACAGTGAGAACTTGGGGGACAGTTTGGAAATCATTACTCCAAGTGGTGATCTAGATGATGGTGTTGTTAAGACAACAAAAAATGCTATTCGATATCGATTGTGGAGGGATAATTTGGTTCACAATGGGCATACATTTGATTAAAATGTAAAACAAATTTATAGACACACAGAAGGCCAAGAGAAGTATCAAATTAGGAAACCACATCGCTTGCATGTTCATAACTTGAAAGCATTGATGAGGCACAATCCCTATGCCCATGTGGTTGAATACCTTGTTCTTGTTGACCCAAAATATGTTCCTGTTATATTATATGCATTTGAAGAATAAAAATGTCTTGATTAAAACTACTATGTTTTGGGGGGGAATCATTCTGCGGAGGCTAGAAGAGAATTGATGCAAGAGTTTCCAAAAAACCATATTTTTCAAACAGTGAAATGCATCATTTACCCTGGTTTAACAGATGTGGAAGAAAAACAATTGGAAATGGATCACAACAAATATAGTGACTATAGGATGTCCATGACATTCATTCAAAGGATTAGATTTATCCACAATGAATTTGAACAAATATGTGGTGGGTATAGATCGAAAGTTGATGCAGATTTCCGGAAACAATGTTGTATGGAAATAGTTATCCCTATTAAAGAGGAAAATGTGAAACATAAAGGTTTGAAAGGAAGTGATGCATTCAGAGCTATATATAACTATTTTCAGTTGGCATTTAGAAAGGGCCCCATATGGGATTTGATTGATGACATATTTAGCATGTGGGAGAATATTGGCGTAAAAAATTAGAATGTAACTTAAAAAGTAAAGCAGTTGCATGGAGCAGTAGTCATGGAGGCCCTGATGTCAAGAATTTGACAGAAGATATGACTATAACACCTTGGAGATCATTGCAAGGTGTGAAGAATGAAACACTTATATCTACAATACTTTCACGTGAATTATCTATGGAAGAAATGTGCAATGATTTTGAAAAGTAAGTTTATAGGTTGTTTTTATTTTTTAAGTTTAAGATTTTTTATTAAATAAGCATTGTGTTATTATTAGAAGTCATTGTTAACGTCATTTATTTTTACATCATGTAGTCATAAAGTTTACATGAAAATACAAGAGGATATGGTTATAATGTTGGTTGAGAAGAGTTGGGATGATGTCAGATGCAACTATCCAGATTCAAGCTCCATGGAAAGCTTAAAAGATTTTTTTTTTGCATACAAAAAGGTATGATGATTTATGGTATTTTCTATTTTATTTATTTCTAAGTCAATTCATTTCTATTTTATTACTTATAGATATAATTTTGTTTTCAAAGTTGTCAAAGAAAAATACAGTACCAAAGTCTTTCAAAATTCATATTCAAAGAGCCAAAATAGAATGACAAAGAAGACAACGTCTTGAAAATGTTGAACTTGATGACACCCTTGATCATCACATTTGGAATGGGCTCGACACTGTGCAATATAAAGTGATTTTGGGTGATTGTGCAAACATTTCAAATCTTGTTCCAAAAAAGGAGTACTCCCTAGTTATTGCAGATATCCCTCACGGATACAATATAAAAAACATTACTTATGATTGTGAGCCTTATACATACTAGTCATTCAATAAAGTAGTTTCGGGATTTCTGGACATCACAACATCACCCCTATGGATATTTCTTGTTTTCCAATTAGATGTACAAGGAGGAGCAGTGCTAACAACCTTTAAGGATAAGGAAAACTCAAGGAAACAACTGTATTGGTAAGATATTTGTAGTATATTATTAAACATTTGAATTTAGAAACCAATTTTTTTCTTGCTATAAGTTAATTAGATTCTTATCTATTTTTGTTACAGGCATAAGCCTAACATTTGTAGCTTCAACACTGATCCATTTATGAGTGATATTGAAAACGTACATCTTGCATGCTGGAAAAAAGATGAGACCTATGAAACTCTTTTAATCAATGAAAAGAGAGAAGGAAAATATAGTCAAATATTGTCTTATAATGTCGTGGTTAACAAGTTGACATATGAAGAAAGATATTTGAAAGGAGAGACTGTAAACATCTACAAGAAGCCACGAGCATTGATTAATTATTTCTTAGATACCTTTTCAAGAGAAGGAGATCGGGTTATAGATTTGTTAGGATTAGGTAATATTTCTGATATTACATATGAAACTAGTGCCGTAATCTAAATTCAGTAATATATATGTTTTAAATTTATGTTTCATTATGTTATTTTTTTGTTTTGTTTTGTATGTGTTGATTAGGTACAACAATAGCTTGTTCATTACAAAAAGGAAGAAATTGCATATCCATTAAGAATGATCTACTACAGTGCAATTATATCAAGCAAATAATTAATGCTATGAAAGTTCTTCTAGATGAAATGCAAGAAATTGGTTGAAGGAGAATTTAGTGAGTCACTTGTGGCAAAGATGTCAGAAGAGCCTCAGCCTCCTTTAAAAGGGATGTTCGGAAAAGATCACTTTGGTCATTTTGCAAAAGCAGTGGACCCAATGGAAGAACACATTGAGGTCCAGGAAGAGAGCCAACCAACAAAAAATTTCAATTTCCATGAAGAGTTTGGGATTGTTATCGGACAATCCACTCAAGCGGACGCGAGCAGGATCTCCCTAGCTCAAAGTGAGTCTAGAACAAATAGAACAGACTACAAGTGCATCTCCTAGATATACTTAAGGATCGAGTACTAGATGTCTTACCTTTTATTTCGCAATCCTTTCTCCTGAATGCTGCTCCATGCCTCACGGTCGTCAGATCCAAGCTGCAAGACCTGTCAAGACAAGAAACAAGAGAAACCAGTAAAATACATCTATACAATAAGAGATCTAAGTAAACAGTTAAGCAGGTAAACTACTCAATATCGTTACACACATGAACAATGTTGGTGGAAAGCATTTGTATTACTGTAAATAGAGGAGTACATGATAGAGATATAGAACCACAACCAATGACTTAACGCTGTAACCCTTCTCTGACCAAGCCAATTGCCATAACCTTTCAAGGAAGTATGAGTTCTCCAATAGGTGAGTGGAGATGTTCTAAGAGTGATTTCACCAGCATGTAGATACCATAGGCTTCCTCCCTTTGGGATGGGAGTGAGCTTCACTTGTATAGGACTAAGTGGATAGGGTATGGATAGGATAGGTTGAGAAATGGTAGGAGAGAGATAGGGATCCTCCCAAAGAGTCAGGAGTCGAGTACCAACTCCCCTAGAGGTCAGGGATAATCCCCTAAATGAGCAAGTTTCGAGAAGGATCTCGAATAAGCTATTTTTTCCCATTAACTGACCTCGTCGCACCCTGAAGTGGAGCAAGCTGCGACGTCGCATATTGCTAGTGTGCAACCTGCGACAGCTCTTCAAAAGCTAGCACAATTGGGTGCAAATCCTCCCAGGATGATTACTTAGTCCAGGTATCTTCAGGAGTGTATACACTGAATCTTATGATGAGTAGATTTTGGGTGTAACAGAATGCCCCCCAAAGCATGAAGCTGTTGAAGATAGACATGTGAAGTGCTTTGACAGAAGTAATGGCAATAGACTCGTCGGGTGAAGGGCACTGCTGCAGTACAACTGAATCTGAACTGACAATCTCATATGAAGTACAACATGGCTTCCAACCAATACATTGCAGTTCCATGATAGTAATGACCGACTGAACACAATCATGGCTACTAGACACAAGCATAGATCCATGATGAGATGATAACACAACCATGACCAATACAAGTGTGGATCCATGTGACATAACTCAATACAAAATCCATCGCAACCTGGGTAAAATATGACTCCCCAGGGTCTTCAAGTTGAACCTGCAATGATACGAATCCATCCATGTGATTACAAATGTCTTGACGTTGAACATGGTAGAAACCACTTGATTACTGGTCATTGATGTAAACTGTTAACAAGTGCGAGGGAGATCACCATTGATGTCAATGATTCCCAAGGTATCACAGTACATATCATCAAGCGTGAATAAATGAGTTGAAGTCGAATGCAAGATGAAATATTTCAATCAAGAGTCAATGATGTAAATTCATGACGAAAGCGAGGTAACCTGCCATTGAGGCATGTAGGGCCAAGGTACTTTATTGGTTTCTAGATTCAATCCTCGGATGATGTGTTGAAGTCGACAAGGATGAATCCGTCGAAGGAGAGCCATGATGAATCCCCCATCAATTGACACGAAACACGACAAAAGATGTGTAGAGTGGATCGGATGGTACAGTAACATGTAAGACTGACTTAGAGTAACAACGACATGACGACGCGTGTGCTGACTGTAGATAAAAAATGATGAACGTGTTCTTGAACATGGGAATGGCATGACTCGTTAGTATTGACATAATGAGAATGACGAAAAATTATAATGCAACTGATGATGGAAGCTTTCTCCGAATGACTCAGAGGAGTAACAGGACTCAGAAAGTAAGCGGGGACTCATAGATAAATAGATGACCCAAGTATTGTATGCAAATGCAGATGAGTGCCATGTTCAAGAACGACTACATACTGCCACTAAGGTATGTAACACAAATGCTTTCCTTTTTCCCCATCATGAATGATCAGCGCCTCATGTGTTTTTTACGAGCTTGATGAGGGTAACCAGATGCTCGGTATAGCTCATCTCATAGATGAGTCCAATCCCAAATATTTTTTGAACCTATGATAGGAGGGATTCATCCCATGACAGGCCCTTCAATGTGAAAATTTAATGAGTCCATAAAAGGTAAACTCGGTCGTCATTTCATGTTTAGAGAGTCTGAAAAGAACTAAAGAATATTCCAACGGTCCTTTTTCGTAAAGTTAGCCTCATCGCCCGAAAAATGGTAAAACAAAGCAGGAGAGGACTCTTCCAGTCATGATTGGCTGGAGTATACCTTTTTCGTAATTAGTGCCTCTTGGTCCAAAAAAGGGGTAAACTATCACCAGGAAGACGACCATTCAAATACTTTAATAAGCGTGAATGTGACAAGTTCGCTTGGCAATATTTTTCGTTTTTTGAGATCCTGAAAAGAGCTTAACGGTAGGCTTCGGGGGGTGTCTTTTTCCGTGGGAGTTTAACGAGCCCGGAAAAGTGATAAATCATAACTCGGTACTTGTTCTCATAGTTTCGTGAGTACGAGAACAAACAAAGAGTAAACTCATCATCATGCAATAATTACAAACTAACCGTTGCAAAAAATAATGACAAAACGTTCAAGGGAGTGTTCATACCTATGATAACCATTGTGATACGAGAAATGACACGAAAGACCACCTACAACTCCTGCACGCTAGAAAACGTGTCAAATATCCTCAAATATGGCAAAAATGGTCAAAAACTATGATAAATGGCCTAAGAGCATCAAAATATTTGAAAAGGAATATTCCATTCTATCTATAAATAGAAATATGTGCCAAAAATAGAAAACATTGTTTCAATTGCCAATTTGGGCGGAGAAGTACCAATTTGGAGCCAAAACTTCCTTTGCCGATTTCGGGAGCTACGTTCCGCCATTTCACCAACCGTCCGGATCAGGTAGGCCTAAACTTCATCCAACAACTTTCCAGTGGATTAGTTTTTGATTTTAGGTCCATTTTTTGGGTTTTTTGATGAGTTCATGGAGGACTATTGCGTTCTTGGCTCGTCGCAGTTGGCCCTTTTGGGATCTGCGACGAGACTGAGTCGTCGCAATCCTCGAATGGGAGAAGTGCGACGACATCGCACTGTACGCAAAGGTACAGTGCGATGACGGAGTTGCAAATTCCAAACATAAAAAAGAATCCAAAAAATGGACTTGTGGAGGTTGAAGTAGGACCTAATAGTGTTTAAATGTCCTTCTTGGTAGGTTATCGGCTAGCCAATATGGTATTGGAGTGGCGAGAGAGAGAACATGAGCGAGAAGATGAACAAGCTCCGAACGATCCACAATGCATGGATACTTTGAGAAACTACGGGTTACTGAAATTCTTTGAGATCTAGGGGATGAGATCCCAGATCCCACTACTGACACACATGATCCAGAGTTGGGATGTAGCCCAACAATACTTTGCGGTTGGTGAGCATATCCTCACAATAGACATTGAGGATATCTAATTTCTTACCGGTTTGTCCCGAAGAAGGGACACTGTACATCTTACTATAACACGGGCCAATGACTGTACAGTTGATGACATGATATCGCAACACTGTATTGCTACCTCTCGACCTTCTAGTGGGAAGATACTCATCAGGGATGTGGTGAGCTGCCCACTACGTATTGTATTGCTTACCATTACTAGGGTGGCGGGTAGCCAAGCCCCACACACGGCTACTCGGACTCAGATGCTACATGCGGAGGACTGTATGTCCCCCAAGGTTTTCAACTGGTGCGAGGGTCTCCTCGCAAACATCCGAGCTCAGCTGACCAAGTGTCGACGAGGGGAGCTCAAGCAGTTTGGGTATGGATTGATCATAGTATCATTCCTCTTAGAGTGGATTCCTCTTCTACGTCTGCAGTTGCTACTTGATGACAGGGAACCCAGGGATCCCCATATGCTTAGATGGGCTAAGGTCATGACCCGTCATGGTGGCGGGCCCATCATTAGCTTTGGTCTCGAGTTCTTCAGCTGGCTAGAGGGCTAGTTACTTATGGTCGAGGACTTCCCATACAACAGCACGGACTTCCGAGAGGATCCCGAATTGATGCTGCCGGACGGTGCAACATGGGGTGACATAGGTGAGAACAAAACTATCCTTGTATTTTTAGTTTTGTATATTATATAATTTTTTTTTATGTAGTGCTGACAAGTACGTATTATGTGTGTGCAGATGTGGGCCCCGTACGACTGGTGGGTCTCTCCCTTCTGGAAAGGAGAGACAGAGGCAAGGAGGCAGTCGTTCCTGCAGGTGCTCATGCTACCATCAAGGAGATGGAGGAGGTGTACAGGAACCTATCCCAGTTGACCGTGGAGGTACCGGATCCAGCTATTGATGACTTACCGAGGCCCATGTAGAGATTTGGGGTTGGAGCATTCGTGTGCTTGAACGCCTTACTCCGCAAGGTGGCTCGGACTGTAGAATGCTTCCTCACCCAGCGACAGCGAGCTTTTCGAGCTAGGGGTGGTGTATGGGTAAGGCGTCCGGCCTGATGACACTTTTATACTTGTACTGAGAGCTTAGAGGCCTCAGATTTTGTACTATTGAAAGCTACGATGCTTCATATTTTTGTAGAGACTTACTGAAAGCCGTCGTGCTTCAGATTTTGTACCAGCACTACTTTTGAGAGATATATATATATATACAGACATTTTCGGCGATTTATACATTATGTGTTTTTCAAAAATGATTAGTGATGTGATCTTGTTTACATGTTTGCTTTTATACATTGTATTTACATGTCGTGAATGCTTTTACATATTATGAGTGTTATGTGTGTGTGATGTACCAATCTAAAATGAAGTTGGACATCGAGTCAGCAATTGTGTTTAACTCTCGTGGAATGTGTAGGTACTGAACGAATTCAAATGACCTTTCTAGAAGATGTACTCATCTGAAGAGACAAAGTAAGGTGGGATCACGGATGGCGTAAACCTGGTTAGGATGGGAAACCACTAATTGAGAATCCATGTGGATGACAATGTGGTTCATATCCAAGGAAATGGCATTAGTTAGGGTTTCGATTACTGCTTGATATTCTGCGGCATTGTTGGTCGCAAACCCTAGGCAACTTCCTCCTGAGCTAATGAGCTCACCTGTTGGGGAATATAGTACCCAGGATACCAAAGCAAGGTTACGGGTATGCCGGCTGGAACCATCGACGAATCCATAGCACGTTTCCATTTGTACACGCAGACTGAACATGGTATAAGAAGCAGAAACAGGATCAAAAGACACTAGAAAAGAAATGCGTCACACCACGCAAAAACACAAAAAACACACCATGTACAGTATATACAAGCAAGTCTATGCATGAGAGATCAAGCATAGTATCTCTTCAGGTAAATCCCATTGCGGGGTTCACCCAAAGAGATTCCATCATAGTCTTCAAGCTTGTAAGCACCTTTCTCCAAACATGTTTGACAATGTAAGGTCCATGCCACATGGATTCGAACTTTCCTACTCCTAATTTGTTGTGCTTTTGGTCATGAGTAAGGACCAGGTCACCCTCGTTAAAGATACAAGGTTCAAATGACTTATCGTATTGGGCTTTGATGCGTTTCTTGTGCACTTCATTAGCAAGAGCGACATCTCGGTGAGACTCGTCAAGTTTTGCTAAGTGCAAGAGACGTTCTTCCTCGACAGTAGTGTTAGGAAGAAGTTCGATAGCGAGTTGTAGAGATGGAATTTTGTGTTGATGTATATGTAATTTCGGAATGTATTTCACATATATGTATATTGTATTCCTATAGAGATATTATTATTCCTCTATACGAAAGTGTCGTCATTTATATTGTAAGTGTTGTAACTTATACTTGATGGGTTATTAGACCACCTTGTTGGGGTCATCCTTGTATAAGTCATGTGGGTCAAAGGGTTATTAGACCACCCTATTGGGGGTCGGCCATGTGGGTCAAAGGGTTATTAGACCACCCTAGTGGGGGTCGGCCCAGTCAGCATTATGTTAAGTGGTTAAGTTGAGGCCGACCTAGTTGAGTAAAGGTCAAGTCAAGTTAGTGTATGAATAGAGAGTGTGTCTCTCTCATTTTACACATTCTATTCTCTCACTCACACTTGGGAGAGTGGCGCACTTGTGGAGGAGGAGGCTCTGCTGCTAGGAGAAGACTATCTCTTGTATTCTGGTTGTATCATTGCTCTATCTATCTCTGAGGAAGTTATTGGGTTTTTTCACCTTTATGGTTTTCCCCAAGTAAACTCCGTGTCTCTTGTGTGCTTGCATTATTGTGTCCATGATTGATATGCTGTAGATTTGCTGTACATGTTGTTCTCTCAGTTAAGATCCTAGATCAGATTGAAGTAAATTCTGAAAATTTAACATTTTGCACTCTATAGGTAGGACAGCCTCCAATCCATATACCAATTGGAAAGGAGTGAAGCCTCTGGCGGATTTGACGGAAGTTCGATAGGCCCATAAAGCTGAAAAGAGCATGTTATGCCAATTGGACTTATGTGTCCCTACCATCCTTTGAACCATAGTTTTCAAGACCTTGTTAATGGCCTCGACCTGTCCATTGGACTGTGGGTAGTAGGGTGTCGAATTTTCATGGAAAAAACCCAACCTGTCGCTCAGTTCATCAACCATATGGTTATGAAAATAAGAACCATGATCGGTAACAATTTCCTGAGGAACTCCGAACCGCGCTATTACATGATTGAACATGAAGAGTGCGGTGGTTTTTTCGTCGTTCTGCTATGTAGGCATAGCTTTAGCCCACTTTGTAAAGTAATCCATAGCTACAATGATGTAACTATGCCCCCCGGCCGAGGTAGGATTACAATGCATAAATTCAATGCCCCATTTTGGGAATGGGACAATGGGAATAACCAGATGTAATGGGGCAGGGTGAGTGCGCTTCTTTGTATGGAAGTGTTGGCAAGGAGGACATTTTTTGATGGCCTCAATACAATCTTTGAAGATAGTAGGCTAGAGATATCCTATGCACAAAATCTTCTGGGCTGTAGCCATCCCAGAGAGGTGACCACCACATGCCCCAGCATGACAGTCATTGAGAATGCGTTCGGCCTCATCGTGAGTGAGACAACGTCTAAAAATTGAATCGACGCCATGATGATACAAAGTATCATTGATGGTCAAATAATACTTTGCATGGTGACGTATTTTATGACGATCGTCGTGAGACAGTTGAGGATCGAAGCGTTGGGTTTGAAGATATAACAAGATATCTCCATACCATGGATCAGTTGTACTGATGAGAAACAATGATTCGTATGGAAAGGAGTCATTGTGCTCAATTTCTGTATCAGGACATGGAAGGTCGCAAATAAGCTCGACAAACACCAAAGACTTCTTAGACTTGGCTTTCTAAAAAAGAAGAGCGAATTCTTATAGTATCACGATCCAGCATGAATACTTTCCCCCAAGTACCTGACATGTTAGTACGTGGTACATGGGGTTCGAGTTGGAAATGATGGTGGTGGTGCGGAGCAAGATGTAGTGATGGAACTTTTGGACGACAATGACTACTGTGAAAGTAAGTTTTTCGACATGTGAATATCTAGTTTCAGTGTCGGTGATACCCTTACTCGCATAGTATATTACATGTTCCTGGGCGTTTTGATCCTCCTGTACCAAAACCATGGTGATAGTGGTAACATAAGAGGAGAGCTATAAGATGTAATCTTGATAATAATTAGGCGGTTGGAGCACGGGGGCATGCGTGATGGCATGCTTGATACTTTCGAAGGATTTTTGAGCTTGATCGTCCCAAATGAATGGGACGTCCTTCTTGAGCAGTCTCATATACCCTTGAGTCTTCTCCACGAAATTGCAAACAAAACGTCTTAAATAAGTTGACTTCCCATGGAGACGTTGAATTTTCGTTACATCAGTCGGGGGTGGTAGGTTGATGATATTGTACCGTCTGCATTTGAGGAAAATGGCCATCAGATGATCAATGTGGAACTCACGCTGCTTTGAATGAGCAGGGAGATCGTACAGGTAAGGTTCCACAAATTCCTTAATATCATGGAAGGCATACGACATAGCCTGCTGAAATGTGGCGCCAACATTTTTAAGGCCAAATTGGAGTTTGTGGTATGCAAACGTACCCCACGGAAAGATGAAAGCCATATTATGTTGGTTGGCTGGGTTGATGTCAATCTGGTTGTAACCAGAAAAGCCATCCATAAATGAGAAGGTGACGCTTCTGGCACAATTGTCGATGATCTGGTTGATGAAGGGGGCCGGGTAGTTGTCTTTTGGACAAGCCCGGTTAAGGTCCTGATAATCAACACAGACGCGAATGGTGCCCTGCTTTTTGTTCATGGGAACGACGTTTGAGACCCAATCCGTCCATGGGACAGGATAAATAAAACCAGCTTTTAAGAACTTTTCAATTTCTGCCTTAATTGCCATAGTCTTCCGGGGGTGTACCGGTCGCAACTTTTGACGTACAGGTTTGATGTCGGGATAGGTTTTTATTTCATGAGAAACAATCATGGGGTTTATCCCAGGAATCTCCTCATAGGACCAAGAAAATACATCTCAAAATTGCTTGAACAAGGCCGTGCTAACAACGATTTCTTCAGGGGAACACTTCTGGCCTATACGAATGTGTTCCACTATACTAGGTTTCACCGAGATGTCTACCGGGGTGGTTGGCTCAATGTTGGCCAAGTTTCCCTCCATGTCTATAAGACATGTAAGAATGGGCGAATGAGGGGACGGGTAGATATCTGGTGAAAAGAGGGTGTGAATGTTGTCCTCTATGTACTCCAAAGGAGGAAGAAAAGATGACCTATGGTGGAGATAATCCCACGGACTGTCGTCAATATTCATTACTTCCATGATGGACTCGTCTGAATGAAAAGTCCGAAGTAAGAGATCAGGTAGAGATGACGTCCGTCGTGGAGAACAGGATGGAGAGGCCACGGTTAAATGGTCTTCCGGTGCTGATTGGATAGCCTCATAAATATGTTCAGTGGGTGAAAGAGGCATTATATCTCCAAGCAGGTGTGTTGCGGCTTCATCCGGTACAAGCCAAGCATCGTTAGAGTGAGATGAAATCTATGTGGAGACCATGTGCACCATAGCAACATGATTAGGGGTGTTCGTGGTTGGAAAAACACCCATGAGAGATGAATCTTTCAACAGGCCAACCCCTACACTCTCATACTGTTTTGACATCTGTCCAATGGAAGGAACGTGGTCACCAGGATGAGTAGTGGCGTCTGGTTTACAAAAGTCTAATTGGTTGATAGTAACAATCCTTCCTTGGTGGGGGAATTGTACTATGCGGAAGACTGAAGAGGCTACCGCCTGCATGGTGTAAAAGCAATTGTGACCAAGCAAGATATTATAATCTATCGGGGTCGATACCACTTCCATGTTAATGGTTACGGTCTTTCTGCCCAACTCAACTGCAAGAGCTTGCAAGAGCCCATGAGGTTGAAAGCCACGTCCGTCGAATTCTTTCAATGTGGTAGGAGAACGATTCAATTCAGGGGAGCCGATGGCTCTCCAACAGGCGATCTACATGACAGAAGTGGAGGCACCTTCATCCAAAAGGGTACGATGGAAAATATTCCCAACAATGTTCGCAGAAAATTGGAATGCGAGCTGGTGTGAGAGCCTTGACTTAAAGTTGTCAAGTCAGAACATGATGGTGTTCGAGGAATCGGGGTTGACTGCACTGATGGCTGCAAGGAGAGTTTTGCGTTGATTAGGACAATTTTTCAAAACTTCCATGGTAGACATGGCGCAAGGAGCTTGTGCCAAGTCCTCTACGTTATCGCAATTTTGTGTCGCTCGAGCATTAGGATTGAAAACAACTTTTCGAATCGTACTCTTGGGCGGTTGCAATATCGATTCTAAGGATGGCTTCTCAATGGTGAGAGAACTTGATGGTACAGTGACATCAGTCAAGGATTCAGAATCTTTTTCAGTATTACTTCCAGTGGGTTCCTTCGAAGGGACCGGTTTGTAAGATTGCGAGCAAGTGTTCAAATTGATCGTCTCGTTATGCAACATGAGAACATGCGTGGTATTGGATGGTTCCCCCTGGGGTGGGGGGGGTTGAGCAATCATCTGCTGGTTCTGAGTAGGAAACGGATCATTGAGGACTACGGGAGTCGGTATGCCCCGAAGAAACTTTTGTACTTCATCTCTATGGGGGCACTCCTTGGAAAAATGGTCATCTCCACACAGTAAACAAGGATACTTTAGTTTCCGTTTCTGCTTGGTATCGTCAGGAGTGCTCTTTTGTTCCTACTGGGAAGAAGAATTTTTGGGTTTCCCTTTGTTCTTCTTCTTGCCGTTAAAATTCTGAGATGAAGTTGATTGAACAGAATTCACCTCTTCAGTTAGACAGGAGTGGTTGACTTGGTGGTGTTGTGTCCAACCTAAGCTGGTAAGGGAGAAGACCCTTGAAGGTTGGATGATCCAACAGTACTAGAGGCAGGCTGGGTGTTAAGGGATCCAATGATTCCATCGGTTTGGAGTCCCTTATGTAGTTTCACAGGGTCATTAATGTCACGAGGTGCGTCAGGTAGAATATTAATCAGAGTGCCAGATTGAGTGTAGACCAGGTCTAGCAGATGGGCACTCGCAATGGCTTGTTCTTTGGTGACAGCACCTCATGGCAACATCTTTTTCTATGGCGGGGATGAGTGATTTTGTAAACCAGTATGCTAGGAGCTGATCTAGAATAGGAGCTTTAATAAGACGTCGTCTCCTTCACCACTCATGGATATGATTGAAAATATGAGTGGCGGTATTCTGACGGAGTGAGGTTAAAAGCTCAGTACTAGTCTCATACCGTATGGGCAGCTGGAAATGCGTCAAAAAGTTCATAGCAAGAGAACTGAAATAAGGAAAAGAGTGGGGTGGCAACTCAATGTACCACTTGGCAGTCGAACCTGTGAGATTCCTTTGAAACAATCTAAGACGAATTGAATCATCCATTAAGGAATTAGATGAACACCATAAGTGGTATGTCATCACGTGGTTTTTAGGGTCTTCACCCGGCTTGCCGTCAAATTTGGGGATATCAGAAGGAAGTTTCACTGGAATTGGTGGCCAATTTGATCCATGGTAAATAGAATCATTGGTTAAACGGGATAGGTTAGGCAGGTCCAAAGTATCCAGGAAGGGTAGCTGTGGGTTAGGCTGCGCGTATTGATAATACAGATAAGGCGAGTAAGGACCAAACTGACCATAAGGTGTACCAGGAGGAAACTGACCGTAGGGGGGTGTTCCGCCCGGAATGAAAGGAGGTCTGCCACCATAAGGTGGTCCATTCCAATAAGGTGGGGGTCCACCTCCGCCACCGGGAGGGGGAAGAGGTCCTCCGCCACCACTGGGAGGAGGTGGGGGTCCATAACCGTAATAAGGTGGCCCACCACCGCCTCCGCCTGGAAGGGGTGGTGGACCATCTCCACCGCCAGAAGGATGGGGCCCCCCACCACCTCCGTCGCCGGAAGGATGAGGGTCTTCACCACCACCGCCACCACCATAGTAATTAGGTCCTCCACTGCCTCCACCTGAAGGGGGTGGGGGACCACCTACGCCACCCGAAGGGAAATGTCCTCCTCCACCATGATAGGGTGGTCCCCCACTACCTCCGCTTGGAGGGGGTGGTGGAGCATTCCCGCCACCGCCAGAGGGGTCAGGGATATTGTAGGTAAAAGGAGGTGGACCTCCACCAAGGTTAGGTGGGGGCCGGCTGCCTCCAGCAGGAGGTGGGGGAAGGCCGATCGGGGGTGGTGGTACTTGAGGGATAGATGGTTGGGGTCCGTGTTGCAACACATGTTGTTACCCCCATAGAGTGTATGGTGCATTTTCAGGATTAGATTGACCTGGCGCAGGGTTAACGAAACCTGGATACGCTTGAATCCATGAGGGTTGAGTCATATTGGATGGCCCCCCAACATGAGATAATCCCATGGTGGATGGTCTAGCGGTTTGGGAAGGTCCAACAGAAGGTTCGTTGGGGATTCTACCGCCTATGTTCTGGTTAGGAATCGGGGGTTTCCCCCCAGCCACAGTAGGATGACCACTATTCAAAGGTTGGACCAACATAGGTTGTTGACTAGCAAACGTAGTAATAACATTACCAATAAGATAACCTGGGGGAATGGAATACCCTCCCCTCGAATTTTGAGGTGGGGGAGGAACTTGTAAAGTAACTACGGTAGTGACGGGTGTGTTGGACTGTTGTCCTTCCACTATTTGGTTCTCTTAAGGTGCAGGATTGGACTCTTGCAAGGGCTGACCAGTCTTATTAGTGGTCTCGTGGTGGGGTGCTTCAGGTGATCCGAAAGATATCGGACGAACTAGGATTGGTTGGTAAGGAGGTAACGATGGGTTTTGTACCCTTCATTGGAGACTTGACTGCCGAAACTCTTCAACCATGGAATGAAAGTGAGCCAATTGGCCACGAAAGTAGGCTAAAGTGTCGTCCAGGGTAGTCTTGCTGGGTGAGGATGAGATGGCAAAATGAGCCACTGGGTGGTCTGTAGAAGATGTCCAGTAAGCTGCTGAAGGACCAACAGTTGCAGTAGGGTCACCCTGGGGTTGGTTTATCCATTCCAACGATCCAGGTTCTCCCAGGATTATGGGAGAAAGGTCTTGTGAAGCGGGGGTTTGTGTTCCTTCATTCTGTGGGGGATGAGAGGCAGGTGAATTTGGAGGAGTTTGTGGAAACAAAAGTCCTCCAACATTCAAAGTGGGGTTTTCCACTTCAGTAACTATGACCATGTTACACTGATCCATTCTTACCCTCGAAATAACCTCCGGATTAAGCGGATACTCGAGTGATAAGTTCAAGATACTACGGGATCTTCTCCAGGGAAAATCCGCCAAAGTGTCAGGAAAATCAGCCAGGGAGGCCGAAACAACATTTCTCCTAAGGGTATGCTAAAAGAAAAGCATTCCAGAAAAACCTACTCAAACTAAGGAAACAAGAAGACTTATGTGACAGAGTGGATTCAAAAGTTTGGAACCTCACGGGATTATCAAGGCATTGCAAACCGCAATATACTGCAGGGTCCAACAATATGATGCGACAAGGAGGATTGGGACCGTACCCTTGCCTGCATACTCGATTACCTAGACAGTACGTGCATGCTAATCTCCCCGAGTGCTATTCTCGGTGTATTGATTTTCCAAGACGTCCAAATGGTTAACTCAATTGGTTTCAGGAATCCTAGTGGTGTCTCCCGATATACGCAAGGTATGTGGGAGCTCAAATCCGTAGTGGTGCTGTCTAATGCACAACTGTTTGGCAAGAGACCTTCCAATATACTACCAAGTACGTGATACACCCTTCGATATACGCCAAGACCGGATTATGGTACTTGGTGGGTACGTGAAGGAGATTGATATACCGATAAGTACGTGGAAGACTACAATACCCCCGGGATACAATGATGGAAAATAACAACAGCTGCCATGCTTAACGACGTTGGAACACATCTCTAACTTACACACAAGTTGCTAAAAATTTTACCTAGTTCTACCGTTAATTTTATCTTGGACGGTTAGGTGAATGCATGAGGTGAGTACCCAATCGGAAGCATAATGCAAGCCCTAGCTACATGCACGAAATATTCTTTTCTTTCAATGAATTCTAGCTATGGGAAGGAGAAAGATTTTTCCAATAGTATTGCCAAAACAAACTCAATGCAACACATATCCAATTCAAACAAAACTTGACAATGAAATTACTCTTTTCTTTTTAGCGAAACACAAAAGTACACAACCCTACTAAACCAAATCAAAACAAATTTTTTCTTTTCTTTTTCTTTTCAAAGTAAAATGACCCTACGTAATGAAAAGAGAGGATTCTGAAATGAAATATGCAAGCTTTTCAATTTCACTTTCACTGATCTAAAAGCAACAAGAATTAAAAATGCCTCTATCTTTCCTTAGCATGGAATCAATCTTTGCAAAAATCGAAATGTACTTGATCCTTTCAAGAAAATGAGCAATTCATAATTCGAGAAAAACACAATAGGTCATACATTCATTCAATTCTTCCAAAACATAAACAAGAATTTTCCAATGCATAACAACTTTCTTCAATAATGTTCAAGAAATGATGGAAAGAAGCACTTTTAATTTTTCAATGGATGCATCAAAGAAATAATTTGATAACAACTCTGCTTTCATATCTAAATGACTGAAAATAAAACACTACCTGCAGCACTCATACATTTAGAAAACTCAAGAAAAGACAAGCACTCAACCAAGATGAAAGACACACTTAATTCAAAATCAAGCAGCAACAAGCAAAGTTTGAAACAAATGTCAATGAGGTATGGAGGGTGATCCAATGCAATGATCAGATCAGGGATGGAAGGAAGGGAATGAAAGATTGAAACGGATGAAGGTGGAGGAGACGAGAGCATCCACCACTACTAGTTCTCAAACTTGTCCAAGACGGAACCCAAAGTCAATCCAAATGAAACCAAACTCTCAAAACAAAAATCATAAATGGGATCCCTGACTGGATCTTGCAGCACAGAGAGAGTTCATACAGCAAACCAAAGTCCAGACTATCAAATGGAGAGGAGATTCCTGCATGCCACAAATTTGACAAATCGGCGCACTTTGTTCTTGTACACAGTGCGACGTCACAGTCTTCCTACACAGGAAGTGTGATGATGTCGCAGTCTACCAATGCAAAGGATGCGACGAGTAAGTAACAGGTAAAGAACAGAGACCCAGAAAGACACAGTGTTGCTCTGTTCCCACTACCCATGTGCGACAGGCGAAGTCTAGATTCAAAAATGAATCAGATCTCTTAGCAATGAACCATGGAATGGTTTGGGAATGAGTTGTATAAACTTAGAGGAAGTATATCAGAATCTTCAACACGAAGATCTAATAGTGAAATCAACTCCAAGAAGTAAATGGAAAAAATAAGAGACTTGTGTCAAGAAATCAACTGAAAATGACTCTCAGATTGACAACTACTGACCAAATTCTATACTCCCCAGTGGAGTCGCCAGATTTGTTATTGGACAATCCACTCGAGCGGACGTGAGCAGGATCTCCCTAGCTCAAAGTGAGTCTAGAAAAAATAGAACAAACTACAAGTGCATCTCCTAGATCTACTTAAGGATCGAGTACTAGATGTCTTACCTTTTATTTCGCAATCCTTTCTCCTGAATGCTGCTCCACGCCTCACGGTCGTCAGATCCAAGCTGCAAGACTTGTCAAGACAAGAAACAAGAGAAACCAGTAAAAGACATCTATACAATAAGAGATCTAGGTAAACCGTTAAGCAGGTAAACTACTCAATATCATTACACACATGAACAATATTAGTGGAAAGCATTTGTATTACTGTAAATAGAGGAGTACATGATAGAGATATAGAACCACAACCAATGACTTAACGTTGTAGCCCTTCTCCGACCAAGCCAATTGCCATAACCTTTCAAGGAAGTATGAGTTCTCCAATAGGTGAGTGGAGATGTTCTAAGAGTGATTTCACCAGCATGTAGATACCATAGGCTTCCTCCCTTTGGGGTCATTTTGTAAAGTTTGGAAAATGGCCCCTATAAATAAAAGTTATAATTTTCTTATGACCAAGAAGTTTCAAAATCACAAAAAAATGGCTCAAAATGAAAAATGGTCCTACTAGTATACACACTTTTTGAAACGGAGGTAAAAACAACTACTAAAATTGACCCCCCCAAAAATGAGAATAATGTCGGCTTCTTGTCAAGTTGTATAACATTTTCCACGTGCCCTAGTCCCTGTCAAGCCAAGGCCTGTGTGCTGTCATTGACTTGTTGTTTCTTACTTTAGGAAAGGACTTGCTGCTTAGAAACCCCTCTTGTCTTATTTTAGTATTGTCTACCTTAATACACTTCCTTTGAATGATTTTGTTGCTTCGCATGACGGGTGAGAAGCACAACATCGATCCCTGGACCTACCTATGTGTTTGTTTAGTTTGAGTCATCCACGTGTGAGAACCCAAAGGTGTGAGTTGCAATTCAATCATAGAATGTTTTTTGTTGGTAAACTATTGCGCGGGTTAGGGTTTTGGCACGCCATGCCTCCTATCGATCTAATGGAATGGAAGCTACCAAATATTCCCTCCCCAACACGTGTAGAACTTTCACATGCTCTTGTTTTGTTGCATTCCTATGTGTATCCTATCATAATGTTCCTCTACTCACCTCATAACTTAATTCCACATCCCTCGCCTGAATTCCTTGTTGAGTGGTCACTTGCATGGGTTTGGGTTGTGGTATCATTCTTCCAAAACTTATACTGCCATGAAAAAACATCATGCAACAACCATATGCAAGCCGTTACTTTTTTTTCGCACAAAAAAAAAACAATTTGTTATTCCATGGAATCAAAATTGCTACCAGCGATACATCAATGAAAGACTACTTCCCTTGCATTATACTCTGAGTGGCATGCATATGTGTGATTTCATTTGTGCATTGGTAGATGTGAGGAGATGTCCTATGTGTGGTGGGTGTCAAAGAAACATTTTTTTGCTACCTAGTTTTTTCACTTGTGTATTCTCTATGATATGGTAAGTGTACATTACACGCTTCCAAATGAGGCCACCTACCTACATTTTTGTTGTATTGAGTGTGAGGTTGATTCCATGTGGCACAATTTTCACTCCATGCATGTGCCCCTTTTTATATTTGGATTTCCATTTTGCCACAAATAATGGGAATACTTTGTGTCCTTAAGCCTTTTTTTTAAATTATTAATAGGGATATTAATAATCAAGTTCAAGTGAACGAGCGAGTGTTTGTTTTTACTTATTTTAGATAATTACAATTGACAAAATGCGACCCTTCTTTTTAAAATAAATTAGATGAGAGAAATTTAGGGAGAGATGAATTCGTTTTATGAAAGGTATTGGAGCTTTAGTGAGAAAGGGGAAATATTTTTATGGGAATGAAACATAGGAGACTTTGGAGGAATAAAATAGGAGGGGATTTTTTATTATTAGTAAGGATCATAATGAAGTTTTGGCATGGAAAAGTTTTGCAAAGGTTTTTATTTATTTATGATAACAATGGACATTAATGAGATGAAGTCTAGGGGAAGGGATTTTTTAACCTTATGAATGTAGGCATGATGATACCAATGGCGACAAAGAGTGGCATGATGCAAAATGGAAATTTTTATAAAAGGACACATGACCAACAAAATTGGTGAAATATGATTGAGAAGACACAAATGACCCTAACATGGAAAAACATTCCAAGATTGGTGCGGGGGTTAAACAATGATGATTTTGATGAAACCGAATATGGGAATGCAAGCATTTCACCCTAAACTCAACAATGAAGAAACGATAGAATGACGATACATATGGGGAGAACAAGACAATTTAAAAACTTGATGTAATTTTACTGACAATAGAATGATGCTACATATGAGGAGAACAAGACAATTTTAAAACTTGATGTAATTTTACCAAAAAGATTCACATTACGCAAATTTCCACAAGATGTGTGAAATCCAAACAACGATGGGTATGGTGGAATTGGGTATGAACGGGAAGAGGTATTTTCTCTGGAATCCATGGTTGAGACATAATAAAAAAACGACACATTTTAATATGTTTGCCTCTGTCATTATGTTTCAATCCTTTGTAATCATGTCGATGTTGAGAGTAAACATATAGGATTACCTAATTTGAATTTATATGGATTAAGTTTTAAAAGTTATAAATCATATATGTAAGGGATTAGTGGTTGGCAATTAGGGATTTGAGATAACAAGTTATATTGGTTTTCTTATAATCTATATAGTAAGTAGTTATTGTGGTCATGGGTTAGGGTTGATAGAGTTTATGGGTTATATCAATTATTGGTTAGTGGTTATAATGGTTATGGATTTAAATGAATAAACTTTAGGGGTTAGGGTATATTTTACAATCTAATGGATTTAACGTTGGTGGTTAAGGGTGATAGCGTTATGATATATAGAAGATACACAGAATAGGAGAAAAGTTTGATATGGTGGTGATAGGGTCATGATTTGTACAAGTGAGGAATTAAGGGTTAGGGTTATAGTTGTTTGTGATTATATCTATAATATATTATGAGATTTAAACATTGTTAGAGCATTAAAACCCACTTAATACTTAGGATATAAGTTTATTACATTTTTTATTACTTTCCTAGGTAGTTTTACTATGATTTTAGCCACTTATTGCCTTCCTTTTCCCACCACTTCCCATAATTATCCACATGAGTGCATTCATGAGCATATTGGATGATTTTCTCGTTGTTCTAAGTGTCAAAGGTGCCTTTCCTACTTTTGCACTGCTTTTTCTGCTTTTTAGTAGATAAGGTAAAAGCTAGGAGCTCTAGAGGTTTTGGAAGTTGGTTGTTTTTGTGGCCAACACACCTTTCCTCTTTTCCACCCCAAAGGCTACCATATTTTTCTAGTTTCATCCTACACCACAGTCCAAAATCAGTTTGGACAATTCGTGAGCTTTATGGCTGAGTTGGAGTTAGATGTTTCTACCTTGGGGGGTTTTAGCTAGTTTAGTAAGACTCGTTTTTGTGAGCAATTCAAATGCCTCCAAAACAATTCAAATTTATGATGTAAATCTATATATTTGAAATCTATTTATGATACATGGTTGGTTGATATACATTTACGCTATACAGTTTAATATTGTGAATAATTCTGAATTTGATTTTTAGTGTTCTTGACAATTCTCGATTAGCTATTTGTGTGAGAAGTGTTATTCAATATTATGATCATCCCGTGATCTGATTGTCATGTTCCCATTTTTTCAGCACCATGAAGAAGATCGAACCCCATGGATCCTAATGATAGATTGAATTAATTAATTAATGAGGGGTTAAAATGAGGCAATTAATTAATTATGAGTGTGCATTTAATTTTATCCTCAGTTTGTTATCCACTTGGAATACATATTTATGGTGCATTTAATATTTATTGTTATGCTGAATAAATGGATATAATGCTCCACTAGGGGGGCATTAGTGGATAAGGTTGGAGGAGTGACTTGAGGAAGAAGTCAAGTAAAGCACACGAGTCCAAAAATGATGCCAAAAATGAGAAAAGAGGCATAAATAAGGAAAAATAGCATAAATCAGAAATCAAGATAAAATAGGAAAAGCAGGAAAGTTCAGAAAAGAAGGAAAGTCAGAAAAAGAAGAAAAAGAAGGAAAGCCAAAGCAAAGCAAAGCAACATGAAAGGAATGAAAGCAAGCTTTCCTTATCCACTCAAGGAAGGCGCATTCCTCATGGAGAATTTCTCTCCAAGTCATCCAAGATCTATTAATAATTCCATGATCACCACATTCACATTATTTGATAATCTGATAAATTGTTTGAGTGCATTTGTGCATCCGAGACTTGGGAGATGTGCCCCTAGTCAAGCATGAGAGATGTGCCCCAGCTTTCTGTGAGAGGATGATGGAATTCATACCTTGTCACTAATTTTATTTGCAGGTACTGAATCTGATCAATTCGAATCTAAATTTCAGAAGCATCATCATACAGTTCAGAGATCGAAACTTCAAGCCTTCTATGAGCTTCTGCAACTAGTTTCTTGTGTACAAGAATAGAGATATTTACATCACTTTATGAAAGGAATATTGTCCTATTTATGATGTAATAAAAGAGTATGTAATTTTATGATATCATTCCATTCTGATACAAATTACAGAACTCTGATTTCTTCTCCAATTTCTCTACCCCTTCTAGATTTAGCTAGAATTTGACTAACTTTCAATGTATGATTCATAAGTCAATGAGTATAAGTCCAAATGAAGTCATTCTTATTTCTGGATTTATATAAGATGCCATATGTCATGATATATCCCCTTTTTAAGAAATTTTCTAGCCTTTGAGCACTGTTTGGGAATCCAGAATTCAAGCTAGTTGAGCAGTCCTGAAATGCAATTTTACTAGTTTTATTGTGAGACTTGTCCAGATATTCATATAAATTTATGAGATTATATTTTATGATGCAATGAATGTAAATGAATATTAATTAACCTCTCTGATTTCTACAACAATATTCCCCATCCTCCAGTCAAGTTTCCTACCCATACTAGTCTGCATATGCTGAGGGGGCCAAGAGAATTGGAGTAGATTGCAGCCTTGATGATCTTGAAACATAAAAGGTATGAATACATTTTACATAGGTATCAAATCATATCATAACATTCCATCCTTCCATATCCTTTGATCTTGCCCATCCCCAGAAGTCCTAGCTTCCTTAACCATTGTTTGATCAAATTTGAGAAGTCTAGAGTTTTGTGCCACATTCCTAAGTTGGTGCATTACAGTGGTATCAGAACACTTTCCTCCACCCCCGTGGAAATAAATAAGCTCATTGTGGAAGAATATTGTAGATCACAATTCAAATTTGTAGCCATGAGGCTAGTGCCAATTACATTCGAAGAAGAAGAATCATCATGCATATTTTCAAGCAGTTTCAAAAGAGATGATGGTGACTATGGTGACCAATGGTATGATGCAACTTTTATTATCCAAGGTTTGAATTTGTTGAGGAAGTGAAGATAAGGAGAACCTTTGAGTACCTTGTGAAAATCCTCACAGCAGATCTAATAGATGATGTATACCTCACAAGAGTAATTATGATTAAGCAGGAAAATAGAAGAAGAGTGATCAATGCAGTATAATGAGCAACATTATAATATGGTACAGTAGAACTCGGATAGAAGCAATAATAATTCACACATACTAATTAATTAATCACAATATGGACAAATAAATAGTACAATGGTAGAGAGGATTCGAATGCCTAAGGTGGCAATTCGAATTATCCTCTCAGAGTGATCATAAGATCAATAGAGTGTCATCGGAGCACAACTAGGTGTCCTCATGATCATCGGAGCACAATTGGAAGTCGTCATCATCATAAGTGGAATCATCAATGCTCAAGTAACTATCAACCATCAGTCAAACTGAGTCTAGTAGGTGTAATTGAGTGTAACTAAGTGTAATTGAGTGTAACTGAGTGTAACTAAGTGTAATTGAGTGTAACTGAGTATAAACTGAAGACAACTGGACTGGTAGGTGAAGAAGGGCGAGTTGCTTCCTAAAATAAAGGAAGAAGGGCGCATTAAGCAACTGGAGGGCTAAAAGTGAATAGTGAGAAGCTCCTGGGGGCTGGCTAACTGAGGGCTAGGTGCTGGACTAATGACTGGGATGCATGGTGTTGGACACACCGAGCACACTGAGAGGGGGGGTGAACAGTGTGTATAGCTTTTTATTACTTTTTCAACTTTAACAATCATCAACTGCTTCTTCAATACATCATTCATTAATGTATTACCACATTATCATTATATCATCAACATTATTAACTATTACAGCTCATCATCACCTATCATCATATCATCATCACATAGGAAGCATAGCAAAACACAGTACACAAGATTTTTACGTGGAAACCCAAGTCCTGGGGGAAAAACCACGGAAGCCTTTATAATAATAATTTACCAGCAACAACTGGAAGGAGGCAACAACCCCCTTTGTTACAAAGACTTCAATTCTCCAGCTACAACTGGAAGGAGGCTACAACCCCCTGGTTTATAGGCTACAACCTGAAGGAAGCCTTAGCTCCCTCAATTTCCTTGCCCCGTCCTGCCACCCTGATACGAAGATAGATACTGATATGAATCAAAACCGCACTGATCCTGTGGACTTAGTAACCAACACCGGCACCAAACTGCTCAACCACTGTCACTGCTCATCAACTGTTCACTACTCATTAACTGACAACTACTCATCACAACTATGCCACACTGTTCATCAACCTGTACATTCAATCTGTGCAATCTAGCTGTACCAATCAATCTGTCTGATCTAGCTGTAGCAATCAATTTGTCTACATAAATCAATCTGCTGTTCACATCATTCGAGTTAGTCAATCTGAGTTTAACCACTTGTGTACTAGACTCAGTCCTCCTGAGTCAAACCAGCTGCTCATACAACTCAGCCAATCTGAGTTAAGGATTCTGCTCATGAAACCTGCTTGACTGTACTCGTCACTGCATACATTACTGAGTATAATCCAGTGTACATCACTGAGCATATAACATCATGTATCATACATTACTGAGCATCATTACATTACTAACACATCATATCACTGTCTAATATTTTCTAAGCATCATCATATTTCACTGTGTAGATAGTGCTGAGCATATCACTTGTATCATCACTAAGCATATCATTGGATCACTGAGTATATATATATATATATATATATATATATATATATATATATATATATATATATATCATGCATTCATTGCTAAGTATATGTCACTGTGAAAAGAATACTAAGCATACATACCATCACTGTTGTAAAATCTGGAGGATGTTGAAGACTGTAGGACTATGTCGCCGTCATGTACAATTTTAATGCTGTAGCAATCCTTGTGACAACCTAACTGCATTCCATATCCAGGTTGTCACCTGTCAAACTGTGTCCCACTGCCAAGTCACTGGTCACTTTAATCGAGAGTTATGCCAGCTATTAAGACAATCATCTACAACCTGCATATGTGCTGCTCATGCCAACTCATCAAAGGCCAAATTTGCTCATCAAAAGGAAGTGTATTCATATGCCCATC
Source organism: Larix kaempferi (assembly GCA_027924585.1). NCBI lineage: Eukaryota > Viridiplantae > Streptophyta > Pinopsida > Pinales > Pinaceae > Larix > Larix kaempferi. Next base: position 5,900,088 of record BSBM01000368.1, read on the forward strand.
AAAAGTCTGCTCAATAGAAGGAAATCTGTTCATAGTCAATCAAGCAACTGTCATTTACATCACAAGTCATTCTGCCTATCACTGTCAAGAACATCTCTATCACTGTCAAAGGTCTCCTGTCATAGCTGTCACTGCCTTGTCATACTGCTTATGACCATAGTCAACTATCTGCTTATTACTGTCAAATCAAAATCATCAAGTGTATCAGCAAGTATGCATCATCATCATCAAGGTCTGTCTGAACATGTCATCAATGTCTCAAGATCAACAAGTTTTGTAACTTCCTCATAGGGTATACATCATCAAAGTAGGCAACATCATCATAAGATAGCATGCACTATCATCATTTTACACATCAATGCACCACTGTACTTATTGTACTTACATCACTGTACATACTTCTAAATACGTCACTATACAGTATTCATCTACCACTGTATATCTGTCATTGTATACATTATTGTGTATGCTTCACTGTACAAGGCTCGGATAGGACCGTTTATCATCCAACAAAAGCAACCTGTGCAAATTTCAGGCTTATGCCTGTAGAAGAAACCCTACACAAAACTCAGACTGTTTATACCCACTGCTGCTGCATTTCGGGACTGGTCAAGCTTCTTGAACTTGCACTGTTTGTACCCAGGATAAATCCAAGAGTGGACTCCTTGCTGCTGCAAACCAAAATCAAACACCAAAGATCTTCTTCTCTCTGTAAATTCGGACTGTTTCATGTATGAGAATTAGGGCTGTCTTCTTCTCTGCAATCAGACTGTTTCATGCACTGTGAAGACACAAAAACCAACAAAATTGGACTTAACTGCTGTTGCAAAAGACCAAGCCCTAAATTTCTCTGTGGAAAACGAACTGCTCCTCTACCGAAATATTCTACTGCTGCCACTGCTCCTATGAATTCTCAGTCAGTGACCTCAAAAGAAATAAGGCAGCCCTAGTCCACGTAATCTCAGTCAAGCGAGCTACCTCCACATTGGATTGCAAAAAAAATTTCTCCCTCTCTGTAACTTTGGATCTGTCACTTGGTTGCTGCTGCAAATTTCACCTCAGTCCATGAGAAAATTCAGAGCGTATTCTTCAAATCCTTGCACAGATGACGTAAGCCCTTTGGGCTTAATACTTCAGCCAAACTTTAAATTGAGTTCTGCAATAATAAATCAGACATTTGAAATGCCTGGGCGGAATGCTGAGCAGGCCTCAAACTTCAGATTGGAACCCTGTGTGTGCTGAAGAAATAAAATCAGATTTTTAAAAAAATGTCTGCTGCTGCGTTACTGTTCTTCACCCGAGCAATCACCACCCAAAAATCAGAGCAAAATAGAAACCTTAAAAAATTTGTCTACTGTAGCTGCTATAATACCCGAAAAACAATCACTTGGCCTTAGTCCGCGAAATTGCAGAGCTCCCCGAATTTTTTTATGTGTAAAATGAATTTTGGATAGGTTATTTATACTAGTTTTTAAAAAAAAAAATATGGAGCCGACCTTCCAAAAATATATGTATAATTTTTAAAATTTAATTTTAATTTATTTTGGAGCCGACATGTATTATAAGTGAGTTTATTTTTACTTATTATTATTTTTATATTTATATTTTATCATTGACTGAGCCGACTTGTTTGCCATGTCATTTAAAAAATGATTTTATATATTTTATTTTCACTTATATATTTGATTTACCAACACCTTTGAGGTTGTTTTACATATTTTAAGGGCTTTGGACTTAGGGCTGTCAATGCCACTTCATCACAGCTGTTTCATGTATCAAATTATGACCACCAAAGTATTCAACAAGCTTGATTTCAACGAGTTCATCATCAAGGACCAAACTAATGATTTCAAGTCTTGAGGAGGTGCCACATCACCATCTTGGAGGGCTTCACAACCATCAACATGTTAAGGATAAGTATAAGGGCTTCATAACCAAATTTATGGGCATATGACCAATTTGTGGGTTGTAGGAGGGCTACACAATCATGCACGGCCTTCATCATACATTTAAGGGCTTTCACATGAGTGAATCTTCAATTTATATTAAGGATTCTCAACAAGTCTTTGATAACCAAGGGTACCAATGACCCCAAGGAGAAGGGTTCCAAGTGCTTTATCATCATGAGCCAAGGACACCATCATAAGTGCAAGGCCCCACAATTACAAGGGTATCATTATGGGTTTATGGGCAATATGAGGGCCCAAGTGTTTAAGGTCTTCATTACCACAAATGTGTGAGCTATTGATCTTTTAAAGAACAAGGGTTTAAGGGCTTCATTATCACAAATGTGTGGGCTATTGATCTTTTAAAGAATCATTAAGTGTGGGTCCAAGATCCAACTTAGGGGTACTCAACCAAGTTAATGGGTAGCCAGGGCTTTTGGCATTGTCCCAAGGCCTCCAAGGGCTTCAAGCTTGGGCTTGGACAAAGTCAAAAGGTCTCCTCTGACACAGACAACCACAAACCAAATAATAACCCTCGGGGCTCTACAAGGGGCACCAAGACTCCACTGTTGGCATCAATGACCAGGCACTGTTGTCATCAATGACAACTTAATCAACACATGCAAACCCTAAAAGTGCATGCATGGCTGAAAATGTAAATGATCAAAATACTGGTGGGACTAGGATGGGAGTATAGGAGTATCCTAACACCCCCCCTTAATCCATTCTGGGCTCTGGTAACTAAGACCAAAGGTCACCCAATACAATGAATAATAACAGTCAATAAACTAAGGAAGTGGAAAAATTTCATGGGAAACATACCCCCTCCTCAAAAAATAGACTGTAAGGCACACACAAAAAATAAATGCTCCAAACTCAAGTAGGTGTGATGCTTGGTCATATGTCTGGAGGTATCTTCTTCTTGGGAAGAAGTGAATCATGCTCAAAAAACATGTGCTTGTACTTGCTCTTCAGATCGAATGTGATGAGAACAAATCCAAAAGTATGAGGATGATCCTTGAACCTGTGATTCGAATCAGTTTAGGTAGGTTCAAAATCATGAGTATGCAGATAGTCTTTTGTCTTCTCCTTCGAACCATCATGGGTGAGATTATGCCAAAAAGAACCATCAAATAATAATTGCTTGAAATCCAAATCAGATTTAAGACTTGAAGAATAGTTTCTTGAGATCTCCTTTGAACCAGCAGGGGTGAGATCAAAACTATCATATGCATGAGAAATTATCCCAAGCGAATGGCAATGGTTTCTTGAGATATCCTTTGAACCATAAGAGGTGAGATCAAAACCAATGGATACATGAGAAATTATCTCAACTGGGTGGCAATGGCCATATTCTTCACTAACCTTCTGAAAGCATGTGCTAATGATCATATAGTAGTAAATAAGAGATGATTGCTTGAGAGGAGCGAATGCATTACCTCCAATAGCTGATTTTACCTCCGAAATAATCACGTGATCATGATGCAAATCAACAGACTCTGGTGCAAGAGAGGATCTAGGACCTTCTGCAATATCTAGAGTGTGAGTTGGCACAGAAAGAGAAGAAAGTTGGAGCATGAGTGGAGAATCTGCAAGTTCTTTGTCAACAACTTCAATATGAGATGATACTGGTTCATGATCCGAGAGACCATCAGGGGAGAAAATGCATCACTTTGCTTGCTTTCAAATGGGTTTGGACCAATCCCTTCATTCTTTCTGCCAAATTTTTCATCCAGGTGAGCCCGTAACTCTTTTAGAGTCCATAACTCCATTGGAGTTTCAACACCATAACGGTATTGGAAATAGAATCTTAGGTATTTAGGCAAAGAAAGCATCATTGCTCCAAAGGCTCCATCACCTTTATTTAACCAATCAATCTTCTCTTCAGGGGATTCGAACTCTCTTTCAAAATGACAATAAAAAAAGATCATGGATCTTCAAGTATGCTATCATTCATGGTTTCCATTCATCATAGTTGAATGGAGAAAGAGGAGTAATTCCTGATGAATACATAGAAGCTGTAGAGGACCTGCAAAAACAATATAGAATAACTACAACTACTACTGCTGCAAAAATGTAGAAACTGCTACAACTGCTGCACTCAAAATCTTGGTTATAACCTGCAAAAAAATATCAAGAATGGAGATAAACAATACTCTCAACATGCTCTGATACCATGTGAAAATCCTCACAGCAGATCTAAGAGATGATGTATACCTCACAAGAGTAATTATGATTAAGCAGGAAAATAGAAGAAGAGTGATCAATGCAGTATAATGAGCAACAGAATAATATGGTACAGCAGAACTCAGATAGAAGCAATAATACTTCACACACACTAATTAATTAATCACAATATGGACAAATAAATAGTACAATGGTAGAGAGGATTCGAATGCCTAAGGTAGCAATTTGAATTAGCCTCTCAAAGTGATCATAAGATCAATAGAGTGTCATCAGAGCACAACTAGGTGTCCTGCTGATCATCGAAGCACAACTGGAAGTCTTCATCATCATCAGTGGAGTCACCAATGCTCAAGTAATTGTCAACCATTAGTCAAACTGAGTCTGGTAGGTGTAACAGAGTGTAACTGAGTGTAACTGAGTGTTACTGAGTGTAACTGACTGTAAATAAGTGTAACTGACTGTAAATAAGTGTAACTGAGTATAAAATGAAGACAACTGGACTGGTAGGTGAAGAAGGGCAAGTTGCTTCCTAAAATCAAGGAAGAAGGGCACATTAAACAACTGGAGGGCTAAAATTGAATAGTGAGAAGCTCCTGGGGGCTGGCTAACTGAGGGCTAGGTGCTGGACTGATGACTGGGATGCATGCAACCATAGAATGCATGCAAACCATAGAATGCATGCAAACCCTAAAAGTGCATGCATGACTGAAAATGTAAATGATCAAAATACTGGTGGGACTAGGATGGAGTATAGGAATATCCTAACATGCCTCACAACTTACTATGCATTGAGAGATGAGACTTTAGAACTCATATCTTTCAGAGAGTATTGCACATATGAGATCCGAATATTATTTCAAGATCCCTACTCTAGATTTAACAAGGCAAAGATTGCATTGATGGTAAATGATGTGTGCAAAGAAGTGGGATTCTTGCTACCCAAGAAATTCAAAACAGTGAGACATGTGGATTCCTTGAAGACCAACAAGCCATCAAGAAATGAACTAAGTTGTAGAGAAGAAAAGAGGACCAAAGGTATTGATATGAAGGAGAAGCAAGAGGAAAATATAAATCAGCATTTTTGCAGCAACCATAAGGTTGATGAGTTACCAAATAATTCATCGGAAGTAGATGAATAAGGTCCATGCATAGCTGAAGATCCAACAGTCCAACATCTGGTTGTTGGCAATGTGGAAGGTGAAATCACTCCTAGTTTCTGGGTGGGTGATCTCAAAATAATTATAAGGGATGATGTTGTTATCAAGAGTGGTAAGACATCTTGTGGATCTGATCCAAAGGATGAACACGAATCAGGTTTACATTCACCTCCTGAGCTTCATCAGGAAGTAGAAGACAAGCACACATCAGTTGGATGTGAACCAGAAGATTTGGTGGAAGGGCAAGCCATCATAGATACACCACATGAAGATAAATAAATGGTACAAAGGTATTTCCACAATTCTGATTTTTGTATCCCTTGGTTTCATTATGATATGGTAGACACTTACAGTGAGAAGGTTGGCATGGTTGAGTCCTTCGGTATGGAGGCTCAAATTTTTGGTGTTAACTATGAAGGCAGTAATGGAGACGAACCATTGGAGGAGCATGAGTCAGTGCAAGCTAATATCAATGACTACTCACATCTCTATGATGGTGACATAGAGATCATATTTGAAGATGTTGATGCAAGACAAAGTACCATTGATCATGATGATGGATTTATTGCAATAGTGGAATCAAACCAAGGCTCAATTTCACCTTCACCGCTTGAATTTTATGAGGGTGATCCAATGAAGTTTGAAGAAGAGAAGGTTCTATCTCATGAAGTTTCATACCTTGATAAAGGTTCTGCAAATATACTTTCCTTTGAGCATGAAGATGATGAATTTGCAACCATTGGTGAGGAGAAAGGAGTAACTTCACCATCACCACATAAGCTTCATGATGTTAATCCAAGGAAAAATGAAGAAGAGGATGTTCACTGTCATGAACCATCCTTCCTTGAAGGGAAATTAAAGATGAACAAATTGAGGATCAAGGAGACCCTTGAAATTCTCCATGTCACTCATGCTTTAGTGTCACAATATTGTTGGAGAGCTGCATCCACTCTCCATTGAATATATGGAGAAGATTCAGAATTCAATGACAAAGATCAAAGGTAAATTTTCACAATTGATTTCTGACAGAGATTATTTGTTTGATCTTTCAGGATTGTATCATGATGTATTGTTGAAGAATGAACAAGAGATTGAAAATATATCATGTGAGTTGGAATCCACCCAAGATTATTTGAGAAGTACTCAAATTACTCTCTTGGAATCTTAGATGCAAGTAGAGCAACTTCAACAAGAGTTTCTAAGATTTCATATTCCCTCCTATGTTCCAATCAGCCATTCCCTTTTGGTTGATGATTTTTAGATCTCTATGGAGGAATCTCATGTGATGGTGGAACATGAGGTGCATGCTTATTTGAATGTGCTTGAAAGGGATGAATTCAAGCACTGAAGGTAACCAAGAACTTTCCTTGTCTCAAAGATATTATGAGTTACCTCATGAGGAGAGATGCATAATTTTGGAGGAGACACATGGTCTCACATTTGAGGGATCATCCCACGATGATGAGGTACATAGATCCACATGCTTGGTGGATAATTGTTATAGAGAGTTGATTCATTCTATTTCACCCCACACTTTTGTTTCAGTCACATCACTTGAAGATGAGAATTGGGTGAAAGGATTTTTCTTGATAATGCCCCAAGAGGAGCATGAGGCTCCCATAGTTATTCTGGATGACTTGATGGTAAATACATGGGGTTTGGAAAAGGCTCATGTTCTCCACAGAAGCCATGATCTTGATTCCATAACCTTGGAATCAAGTAGCAGAGAGTTTTGTCCATCTATGGATAGATGCACCACAAAGTTGGAGAATCCATAGGTAAATTTTTTCTGTGTAAAATTTTTAATGCCTATGACATTGATATGTTTTGTGATCATCAACAGAGGTACATCTTGCTGCCATTAGATACCATTCATCCACACATCGATTGGGTGGAAGGTTACATGTTCCACATGGAGTCTCCTTGTAGAAAATTTTATGCACAGAGTAGGTGGAAGAAAAATAAACAAACAAGATGCCAAAGGAAGTTGGTGAGCTATTGGGGATATGCACTTGGAGGAGCCACAAGCTCCTTACTTGGACATGATTTGGTGAGTGTTTGTTCATCCACTGATGGGATGAGTAAATACTTGATGGAGGTATGCAACACATGTTGTTTCCACTTGAGTGGAACCAGTGGCAGAGAGTTGATCCATTGGGATATTATTGTTTGACGAACAATCTACTGAGAGCGGACTCAAGGCCTGATCTCCCTAGACTCAACGTGAGACTAGAACAAATAAGACAGAATAGAAATAACTTTCCTAGATCTAATTACAGATCGAGTAGATAGATGCTTTACCTTTCAGATCACTGATCCTTTCTCCTTGATGTTTTCTCCAAGCTGGATGGTCTTCAGATCTCAGCTGCAAAACCTGTCAAGACAACACAGAACAAAACGAGTAGTAAAATGCACCTAAAAAATAATAGATCTAAGTAAGCAGTTAAGCAGGAAAACTACACAAAACATCATCAATGCAATGAGATTTGGTGGAAAGCATTTATATTACTGTATAAAAGGGAAAGTACATAGGAGGAAGTGATTACAACCAATGACTTAACGTAGCAATCCTTCTCCAACCAAGCCAATGCCAAAGCCTCCAAAGGGATGATGGATCTCTCAAGGGATGAGTAGAGATCTCTGCTAAGTTAATTTCACCAGCATGTACATACCATATACTTCCTCCCTTTGGAATGGGAGTGAGCTTCACTTATATAGGACTAAGTGGATAGGGTAGGTTGAGATATGGTAGGAGAGATTTAGGGGATCCTTCTAAGGGGCTAGTAACCGAATGCCAGCTTCCCTAAAGGCTAGGGATAGGGATCCACATCACCTTGATTCGAGAATAGGCTCAAAGGTGCTATTTTAATCAATTAACTGACATCGTTGGAGGCTGTAAGAGGACAACCTGCGACATCGCAGGTTGCATTAGTACAACCTACGACGACCTCTCAAAACCTAGCAGAAGAAGGTTTGCATCTCTTCCAAGTTGGTGACTTAGTCAAGGAAACTTCAGGGAATGTTTACAATGAGTCTCATGATGGCAAGATTTAGGTGTAACAAGTACATGTTTGTCTTTTGGATCCCATGGCAGAGAGTTGAGCCATGAGATTACTTCCTTGGAGATATATACCCTTAAGGGTATTGGTTCTTCTTGCACTTATGGTTTTTCATTGTATTCATCATATTTTACTTGTGAGCAGTTAACAAGGCATTTTTGCTTATATGATACCTATATTTCTCATGATTGGATAAGGGAATTCCACCCTTGTCATTTGAGCTACAATGATGACATTTTTTATTCTTATGTGCATTCGGCATATAAGAACCTTCTTGATGGAGTGGAAATAATTGATGAGGTTCGACCTCACTCTTGGGAGGCATATTTGGTGATGCATAATCTTTCCTTGATTGGTTCCTACCATGGAGAGTTGCATATCTTGATTGAGGGGCCCTCAAAGCTTCAGGGTTGCATTGGAAAGGATGATTTCCCAATATGGTGGTATGATGTTTTAATCTTTCCCAACATTTCATATGATGCTGATTTTTTCTTGTTACTAATGTTTGGGGAGATGCAGCATGATCAGTGGGATCTTGATATTCCATGGGATGACAATTTTCCACACATGCCACTGCTACTTGGGAACTTGCAGTTCAAGAAGTGGGATCCAAGCACTCTTTTTTTTAAAATATTTTGTTGGATGGTATTCCGATCCATGGGGGTGCCATACAAGCAATGTGATCCTGACATTGTTTGTCCTTGGAGAAGTTGTTTGCATGTTGGCACGATGGAGCAAGCCAACCCTCTTTTACACCATTTCATCTATGTTGCACTTGGTTTCAGTTTCCTACATGGGAAACACCTCCTTGGATGGAATTATAGTTTACATAGTAGGGGTATCTTTGCATTTCTAATATTCTTATGGGATCTTGGCAAACTTTCCAATTGCTTCACTTGGATAGAAGTAGGCATGATTAGTTACAGATGCAGTGAATATTTTCTTGGGGAGATGATTATGATCAGAGTAGTGCAGCAAAAGCATGATGGACCTATTGGTATATTTTTCTTGAGGACAAGAAATCTTGGGAGGGGAGGACTATCATGTTCCCATTTTGTCATCACCACGAAGCAGATCGAACCCCATAGTTCCTAGTGACATATTGAATTAATTAATTAATGAGGGGTTAAGATGAGGCAATAAATTAATTAGGAGTGTGCATTTAATTTTATCCATAGTTTGCTATCCACTTGGAATAAATATTTATGGCGCATTTAATATTTATTGTTATGCTGAATAAATGGATATAATGCTCCACTAGGGGGCATTAGTGGATAAGGTTGGAGGAGTGACTTGAGGAAGAAGTCAAGTAAAGCACATGAGTCCAAAAATGATTCCAAAATGAGAAAAGCAGCATAAATCAGAAAGCAGGATAAAATAAGAAAAGCAGGAAAGTTCAGAAAAGAAGAAAAATAAGAAAAAGAAGGAAAGCCAAAGCAAAGCAAAAGGAAAGGAATGAAAGCAAGATTTCCTTATCCACTCAAGGAAGACGCATCACTCATGGATAATTTATCTCCAAGTCATCCAATATCTATAAAGAATTCCATGATCACCAAATTCACATCTTTTGTTAATCTGAGAAATTGTTTGAGTGCATTTGTGCATCTGAGACCTGGGAGATGTGCCCCAGCTTTCTGTGAGAGGATGATGGAATTCAGCCATTTTCAATGAGTTTATTTGCAGGTACTAAAGCTGATAAAGTCTAATCTGAAGTTCAGAAGCATCATCATCCAATTCATAGATCGAATCTTCAAGCCTTGTATGAGCTTCTGCAACTAGTTTCTTATGTACAAGAAGAGAGATCTTTCTATCACTTTCTGAGAGGAATATTGGCCTATTTATGATGTAATAAAAGAGTATGTAATTTTATTATTTCATTCCATTCAATAAGAATTACAGAATTCTGATTTCTTCTCCAATTTCTCTACCCCTTCTAGATTTAGCTAGAATTTGACTAGCTTTTAGTGTATGATTCATAAGTCAATGAGTATAAGTCCAAATTAAGTCATTATTGTTTCTAGAGTTACCTAAAATTCCATATGTCATGATAAATCCCATTTTTCATAAATTCGTGAGCCTTTGAGCATTGTTTTGGAATCCAGAATTCGAACTAGTTGAGCAGTCCTGAAATGCAATTTTACTAGTTTTATTGTGAGACTTGTCCAGATATTCATATAAATTTATGAGATGATATTTTATGATTCAATGACTGTAAATTAATTTTAATTAACCTCTTTTATGTCTGCAACAATCTTCCCCATCCTTCAGTCAAGTTTCCTACCCATACTAGTCTGCATATGCTGAGGGGCCCAAGAGCATTGGAGTAGATTGCAGCCTTGATTCTCTTGAAACATAAAAGGTATCAGTACATTGTGCATAGGTATCAAATCAGATCAGAACCTTCCATACTTCTATAGCCTTTGATCTTGCCCATCTCCAATATCCTAGCTTCCTTATCCATTGTTTGATCAAATTTGAGAAGTCTAGAGTTTTGTGCCACATTCCTAAGTTGGTGATTTAAAATTATTTCACATGGTATTATATATATTTATCGGATCACAGCTGCATCTAGTAGCACACCAGAAGCAAGGAGTTTCCATAGAAGTCTCATGGACCATTGCCTTGTACTCTTGAGTTTAGATCAAGAGGTCTACTCGGGCATGACAGACTCCTGAAAGTGCCTACTGTCATATTGTCGAGATTTATAATTTGAATAATTATATAGAGAGTTGTTTTGTTTTATTTTTGTAGGTACATATCAGTCTACAGTGCGCACCTTAGCTTACTCATGGATCCATCTCAGAGTGTGCTTTTGAATCCATTCAATTACTTTCAATGGAAGGAACCGATGGATATATTGTTTAGGTTGAAAGGCCTATATAGAGTGACAATGGGAACTAAAGCAGATCCTACTTCAGTTGTAGAAAAATTTAAGTAGCGCAATCAAAGAGATGAGGCTTATGGCCTTCTCTACCTCAGCACATCGACATATCTTATTTTCCATTTGGATGGTATCAATTCACCAAATGAAGGTTGGGAGAAATTGAAATCTTTGTTTGGTAAAACCGATGATATGAGAGGACACCAACTATAGAACGAGTTGATTTCTCTAATTCCAAGAAGTTTCAAGAATCTAAAAGATTATTTCTTCAAATTCAAGTCACTATTTTTGAAGTTGAAGCAGCACAGTATTGATAAAAAGGATGAGCAGTTAGTTTTGGCAATCCTTTCGAAATTGGGAAATACTACTCAGTCTTTGTCTCAAATTTCCATGCTAAAAAACTCGCTATAAAGAATTGGAAGATTCCCATTATGTCTGAATTTATGGAGTCTTTGACTTAGGAGAATAATAAGCTTATGTTGATGGGTGCTTTGAAACCTTCAAAATATCAATCTCTATCTACTGGTGACTCAAGGAATTCGAAGGGTAAGAAGAAGGAAAAATCCAAAAATCCTTCTGAGCAAAAGAAGAAGAGATCTAAGCCACAAGAGGATCCCTCCAGCTCCAGAAAGGATCAACAAAAGAAGAAGGAGTGAACCAAGTGCTCATATTTCCAAAGGGGCTTTCATCCTGAAAGCTCTTGTATGAGAAATAACATATATTAGATGGCACAACTCCTTGAGAAGAACCATATCCCCATTCCTGAAGGCGCAAAGAAGAAGGAAGGAGGTTCTAACTTAGATGACAAGGAGCAATTCCATGCTCTAATGTCCAACACATCTTCATCCATTTCTTACATCATTTATTTTGTAGCTTCAAGGAACATGGTTGCAACCGGAGAGTCATTTGCTACTCTTGATTCCTCTGATGGCCCAGGTCCTATCATTGTTCTTGGATATGACTCATAAACTACTTCAAAGGGTAAAGGTAGAGTAGATCTATACAATGGCTCATTTTTTAATGTCTTTTATGTCCCAGGTCTAGATGAAAACTTATTGTAAGTATACCAAATGACCCATACTGGTTCACCCAAAATATTTGTCTTCACCCCGTCTGATGTGGAGATCTCCATAGGAAGAGTTCTTGCATTAGGCCTTGCCGATCATTCCATAAGAGTTTACAAGTTTTTACAGTTTTTTCCTATCTCTCTGCCAGTAGCACTCCTCTCTCATGCTAATGAAGCAATAAATGTTTGGCATGAGAGGTTTGGACATCTAAATTACATATACCTTCATGAGTTACATGATAAAAACATGGTTGTAGAGTTTCCAAACATCACCTTCTCTAAGGGAGTATGCCAGGGTTGTATTCTAGGAAAACACCTAGAGAGGAAGTTTGAGAGATCAAGGTCTGGGAGAACATCTGAACCTTTGGATATGATCCATAGTGATTTTAATGGTCCTTTCCCTCAGTTGTCATTGAACAAATAGAGATACCTATTAACCTTCATTGATGATCATACTAGGTATTGCTGGGTCTACTTCCTACAGTTTAAGTCTGGAACTTTTGGATATTTCAAGGTCTTTAAAGCCTTTGTTGAAAACCGGTCTGGTAGGAAGATAAACGAAATTAGATCTGATAATTGGGGAGATTACATTAAATCATACTTTCAGCAGCTCTGTGTAGTGGCTGGAATACACATGCGACACACTATGCCATACATTCCTTAGCAGAATGGAGTTGTTGAGAGGAAGAATCAATCTCTTAAGGAGATGGAAACTTGTATGCTTGAATCAAGATATTTTTCACCAAATTTGTGGTCTGAATCAATCAAATGTGCAGCCTACATACAAAATAGAGTCCCACATAAAGAACTGAAAGGAGTTACCCCTCATGAATCTTGGTGTGGTAATAAACTTGTTATTTCACATTTCAAGATTTTTGGTGTCAAGGCTTGGGCTAGAGTGCCATCTGAGAAGAGAAGGGCCTTAGAGCCACAGATTAGGCCATGTTTATTTGTTTTCTACTTAGAATACTCAAAGGGGTACAATATTCTTGATCTGATCACCCAAAATCATTCATAGAAAGAAGTGTTCAGTTTGAGGAAGAAACCCTACAAGGAGTTGAGATTGGAGAATCTTTTGAACCACCACCGGAAGAAGAAAATGAAGAATTGCATGAGGATTTTGATGATGTATCTTCTGATTATGATTTATATGTTGATTTTGATGATATTATTGCAGACCCAAGCTCACCAAAAATTCCAAATTGGGCAGCAAAAACCATAGAAGCTACTGGTGAACGTGTTGGGAATCCTCAAGATCCTAGAAAGACTATGTCACAATATGAGAATGCACTTTCAGTGAGGGATCCAAATCTTGTTGAGAAATGTTTTCTCATGGTTGAATAATATCCTCAAACATATGAAGAAGACTTAGAATATCCAAGATGGAGGTATTATATGGATGAGGAGTTCCACTCCCTACAAGAGAATGGAACTTGGGATCTAGTCAAGCTTCCATCGAGCAGAAAGCTAGTAAGATGCAAATGGATCTACAAGACTAATATGGATACTGATTCTGATGCAATCAAGCAAAAATAAAGGTTGGTGGCCAAGGTATTTTCACAATTCCAAGGTCTGGACTATAATGAGACCTTTTCCCCAGTGGCAAAAATGGATTCTATTCGACTAGTTTTGTATGTTGCAGCATCAAAGTGTTGGGCAATTCATCACATGGATATGAAGCCTAATTTTCTTCATGGTGATCTCAATGAGATCTATATGAAAAAACCTGAATTCTATGTTGTAGACCCATCACTTGTGTGAAGGATAAGGAAATATCTGTATGGACTCAAGCAAGCTCCCAGAGCTTGGTATGCAAAAATGGACCATTTCCTCCTGACACAAGATTTCCATTGGTGCAAATATGATATGAATGTGTATCTAAAGCACATAAATGGTAAGATTGTGATTATAGTATTATATGTTTATTATTTACTGATCACAAGAAGTGCCACTGATGAAATTTCATCACTAAGGATAGATTTGCATCAAGCTTTCTCCATGACAGACTTGGGGATTCTCAGGTAGTTTTTGGGGCTTGAGATCTTTTAAAAATGTTCAATGTGGCATAATGTAATGCTGCAAAGACTCCTTTCCTTTCAGGAGTCAGGATAGAAGAAGGGGATTCTACACCCTTGGTGAACAACACTCTCTACATGCAACTAGTTGGAAGCCTGTTGTAGTAGAATTACTCCCGACCAGATTCGGCATATGCAATAAGTCATGTGTCAAGGTATATGGAGCAGCCACATGAGCTCCATTGGAGGGATACAAAAATAATCTTGCACTTTGTGCAAGGAACCAAGGCACATGGGATCCACTATGCTCCCAATTCCTCATTGGATCTAGTTGCATTTTCTGACTCAGATTGGGCTGGAGATATCACATAATGGAAGTCCACTTCCAGGTTTATATTCATGCTTGGAGGAGGTCCTATATGCTGGTCTAGTAAAAATCAAAGTGCAATTGCACACCCTTCAACAGAGGTAGAGTACCGGGGAGCAGTGAATCCAACTACTCAGTGTATTTGGTTGCAAGGAATTCTTGGTGAGTTCTGGATTGACTTTAGCACTCCCACTATTCTTTGGGTTGATAATCAGATTTCTATAAGGATATCCTTAGATCCAGTACTCAGACAAAGAAACAAGCACATTAAATTCCACATGCACTACATCTAGAATCTAGTGCATGCGAAATTGATTGTTTTCCAGTATTGCCCCATTGCTGACACTTTCACTAAATCCTTCACAGAGAAGAATTTTAGCCATCTTAAGTTGCTACTTGGAATGGATGAACATGAGGTTAAGGCTACTTGAAGATCAGGATTCATGTTTTGTTCTTGTCCATTTTGAGGGAGGGTTTTGTCCCATTAGGTTTTCCATGTTTCCTTGGTTTTTTGGACAACGATATGTAAAGGGTGACCAAGAATTTTTTGCTAGGCCCCAAGCTTTCTAATATTTCTGTCACATACAATTAGGCTTAAGGGAGGGTGTTAGAGCAATAAAATCCACTTAATACTTATTATATAAGTTTATTTCATTTTATTACTTTCCTAGGTAGTTTTACTATGATTTTGGCCACGCATTTCCTTCCTAAGCCCATCACTTGACATCCTTATTCAAATGAGTGCATTCATGAGCATCCTAGATGCTTTTCTGGTTGTTCTAAGTGTCAAAGGCACCTTTCTCGCTTTTGCACTGCTTTTTCTGCTTTTCAGTAGATAAGGTAAAAGCTAGGCGCTCTAGAGGTTTTGTCAGTTGCTTGTTTTTGTGGCCAACACACCTTTCCTCTTTTTCACTCCAAAAGCTACCATTTTCTTCTAATTTCATCCCACATAAAATTCCAAAATAAGTTTGGACAATTTGTGATCTTTATGGCTGAGTTGGAGTTAGTTGTTTCTACCTTGGGGGGGTTTAGCTAGTTTAGTAAGCCTGCTTTTTGTGAGAAATTCAAATTCCTCCAAAGCAATTCGAATTTCTGATGTAACTCTATGTATTTTCAGCCTCTTTATGATACATGGTTGGCTGATGTACATTTATGCTATACAATTTAACATTGTGCATAATTTTGAGTTTGATTTTCAGTGTGCTTGACAATTCTAGATTAGCAATTTGTGTGAGAAGTGTTATTCAATCTTATGATCAGCCTGTGATCTGATTTCAAAAACATTAGTTGTGATTAGTTAAGGGTTATATGGGTCAAAGGTGTAATATTTAATGGTTATAATGGTTAGAGAGTTAGTATTTAACATGGTTAATTGTTATAAGGTAAAATATCATATATTTTAGAGGCTATAGTGGTTAGGGGAAATAGTAATTAGGGGTTGGGAATATATGACTACATGGTTCAAAATTTACAACTTTTATTGTTTTTGGTTTTTATGGTGACAATGGCTAACGGTTATAGTAGTTAAGAGTTTATGTGTTATGGGTGATAATAATCAGTGGGTAGGTTATCAATTATATGGCCTACTAGTTATAGGTTATAATGTTTATTGGTTAGGGTTTAAGGGAGTATGGGTTAAGGGTGATAGAAGTTAGGGGTTAAGGATTATATATGTTATGGTATATTATTGATAGGATTTAGAGGGTTGGAATTTGTATGGTATGGGTGAAAAGAATAATGGTTTATTTCTTATATAGGTTAGGGGTTGTAGTAAAGAGGGGTTTGGGATACATATTATGTTGATTACTCATTATGGGTTATGAATCGTTGGTGTAATTTCAGTTAAATTTGATAAGGGTTAGGGATTGCGACTTGGATTTTATGGTTTAGTGGAATTAAGGATTAGGTTTTTATATAAATTTTAGGTTTTAATTTTGAATGTATGAGGTTTATATGTGTTTAGTTTCATCACGTTTATGGAGTATAAGTGTTACTGGTTAGGGGTTATCATGGTAAGGGGGTAGGGTTAGGAATTTATAAGGTTTAATGGCTATAACAATTAGGGGACATGATGGATAGGGGTTAAGAGTTATAAGTGTCATAGGTGGTATAGATTAAGGTATTTAGTGGATAAGGGTAATATTTATTTAAGTTATAAGTTATGATCGGTTAAGCAATTATGTTAACAACCAAAATTTGCTCACTTTACATGTCATCAACACCATCACCTTCATATGTCATCATTCCACCTCATCCACATTCATTTAAACTTGGAAAACCAATCAAAATCCCAAAAAATGAAGGACAAAACTTAACAAATAATTCTCAATTCGGGTCGCTCTTAATACTTCAATAAGATCAACCTAGGTTGCTTATAATCCCTCAATTTGAGTGACCCAAGTCATACAAAAACACAAAAACAATGTGACCCAACCTCCGACTTGTCTTTTGGATGTCTAACAAAAAGAAAGTGCAATTGACACGAGTCTCTACGTGTCTTTAGTTAGATGATGAATCTATAGCCCAAAGCTCAGTCCTAGACTCTCATCATTAGCTACAAAAGAGACACCAAGGTCTCTCATTCTACACACAATTCCATTCCATTTGATCAAGTCGTTACTATATTAGATTTTCATCGAGTTCAAAGTTGGGCTCTTTCAACTTCTTTCTCACTTTTCAGAGATCCCTTTCTTATGATGCATGGCCGGAGAATCAGAAGATATTTAAGAGAACCAATGGACCCTCTCTTGGACAGTTGCATGGGTGTATTCCAATACTATTGTTTAGGTGATTCTATTTCCTATAATGTTTGACACCAATAAAAAATATTATTTATTCTTTCAGATATTGTCTTGCATACATGTTGATTGAATGAAAAGAATCCAAAATATTACTAATTTTCTTTCATGCCATCACTTTTATTTAGTTTTATTTCTTAGTTTAGTTGTTTACTTATTATATTGAAAGTCTGTTGAAGCTACACAACCCTTTAGTAGATGCCTTTTGGAATGGGCGTGTGTGAAAACACACACCAATTTTTGTGACCATACTGGGGAAGATCCATATCTTTCTCTAGTTGTGTGTCTTTTGTTTTATGTTTTAGTTCAAGTATTTAATTCCTCTGATTAGCTTTGTTTTCTATCCAATTCTGGTAGATTGAATTGTTGTTAAAATCCTTGATCCATAACCAACTGAGATTTCGTAAACCAAACTGATTTTCTTCTTTTTTGGATTTTTTTCTTCTGAGTTGCACCTATTTTGTTTTTTTAGTAAACCTAAGTCACCCAATTCCCTTCAAACTGAGTGAACTCAACCCAAAACTAGATTTTAGTTGCAGGTCACACATTTTTACCTATTTTAAGCGACCCGGGTCACTCATTTCTCCCCGAAAAGAGAGAGATGTTCCTAGAAACAATATTTAACACTCCTTTGAGTTATGTTTTCTTTTCGCATGAGTTAGTTAGTGTCGATTTGTTATGTTGAGTTTGTTTGTAGCTCCTTCATGCCTATTTGCAGTCTACTTTAATTGTTGTAGCAATTTTCTTGATTTTTCAATTAAACTATTGGGTGAAGAAAAATTATTTTGTTGAGTATTTACCCCTTTGAAAGTTTTGATTGGAATCTACTTGTTCAGTGCATTTTATTTCTAGTTTCAACAAGGATTTGATAAGCTGATCTTTTGAACAATTAATCAGTTCATTTGTTTAAAGTGTAGCTAGATTAGAGCCACTTTCTTTAATCTTTGCCAATATAAATGTTTAATTGTCAAATATTCTTTGAATAACTTTGCTTGATTATAATCCTCTTTTATGTTTAGATAATTCATTTCAAGAAACGTTTTCTAGGATTTAGTATTGAAATCACATGTTTATCTTTCAAGCAATTTTATATTCTTATCTCTTAGTTGTACACACCTCACGTGCACACAAAACCACTCCTTAATCAAAACTATCATTTGGTTCATGATGCTAAGTGGATCCTCAAAATTAACTCTAACTTAAATGCACATTAAACTGATTTGAGGATAAAATGCAATTGTAGTTAAGTTAGGACCATGGGGATAGGAATCCAAAGAATCCCCCTTGTCCACTATTCACTTGAGACATAGCGGTTGTCCAATTAGGGATCCGAAATACTCTAGTACCAATGGATGTGGTTAAAATCCGATTTGTGGGGTGATCCTCTCCCTTAGGATATTAAACAGAAAGAATTGAACCAGAGGGTTGAGTGGTGCACCATCCCCACTAAGTATTGAATATCATCCAGATCGATGTCTTCAGACTGAATCTATGGACTAATCATTTTGAGGTGTCTATGAATGAGGTAGCTATTAGGATAATTAATACTCCATCCTTGTCCTACTTAGCATTATTTTATTCTTGATAGTAGTTGATTATGTCACTTCCCCCCCAATGGTGTGTAGATGTCATCTAGGAACCATTAGCCACCTAATGCGCCCTACATGCATGATTTTAGGCCCACCAGATTCAGTTCCCTACATTTTAGGATCCTACTCCGTGTTCTAGTTCAGTCCATTTGAGTTCCTGAACTCTACTAGGGGTTTTAGATCCGATCACCACTGATTGTGTTCTAATGCACCCTTTTTCACTTAATTTGCGTGCAAGACTCACTAATGCAGCCTCCTTGGTTAGTTAACTGACTGTCTCTTCAGTTAACTGAGTTTTGATTAAGTTGAGTTGAGTTTGGGACTTTCGGAGCACTCTACTGGTGACAATTCCTATGTTATACAGACCGAGACTTGAATTCTCCTAGGATATTCGAATTCTCTCTATTGTAACATATTTATGAACTATATTGATTAATGGATAATGTTACACATTTATGCTTCCATTTGAGTTCCAATGTATGATTAATTTTACTACTCTTTTACCTGTAATTCACCTTCTCTGCTCATTCTTTCACTGTGAGGTATTCTCATCTCTATGATCTATTGTGAATTATAATTTCACATGGTATCAGAGCTCAGAGAGCATAGGTTGAGCAATTTATTTCAATAGTGCACCAGAAGCCTCTGGGTTTCCACAACAAATTCTGGTGCCATTGCATTGAATTCATTGGAGCAATCCTTTGAGGTCTATCCAGGTGTGAAGGATATAGATAAAAGTTCCTATTGTCCTAAATCAGTTCTCAGTAGTAGTTTATCTCCAAAATTGAGAGTTTTTTTAAGGATTTTGAAGGTTTTTTAGTGCAACAGTAGTAGCAGTTTCAATTTGTATTTGCTCTAGCATTTTCACATGGAGAATTCGAATGTTCCTTTGACTCGAAGGATCCCGAGACCCTTCAATTATCTTGATTGGAGGTATGATATGCAGATGGTTTTGTACATAAAAAAATATGTAGAGGGTCACAATGGGAAAATAGGTCGAACCTTAGGAAGTTGTTGAGAAGGCCAAGTACGTGAACAAATTAGATGAAGTGCTTGATTTCATGTGTATTCATATTTCTAGAGATTTTCTCTTCCACCTTGAAGGATTGAAGACTCCAAGAGAGGTTTGGTTGAAGCTTGAGACTCTCTTCGGCAAGCAAGATGAGTTGAGAGGCCATATTTTGGAGAATGAATTAATTTTCTTCAACCAAGCAATTTCGAAACCATACAACAGTTCTTTTCTAAATTCAAATCCTTGGTTATGTAGTGCAAACAATGTGGCATTGAGAAGAAGGATGAGTAGCTAGTACTATCCATCATAAGCAATCTTGGTCCATAATTTTCAATATTTGTTTCTACCTTCTATTTTGGGAGATTGTCAATCCCCAACTGGAAAATGGATTCCTTATATGCATTCACTAAATATCTCATCCAATAACAAGAAAAACTGATTCATATGGGTGCCTTGAAGGCCTCCAAAAATCAAGCTATTATGGCTGGAGAGTAAAAAAGTGCGAATGCTAAAGGGAATCAGAAAGGGAAAGGAAAAAAGAAATTTGAATCTAAGCAGAAGGAGAAGTCTAATCCATCAGAAGGAGCCTTCAACTACAAGAAGGATAAGCAAAATAAATTTGAGAAGATCAAGTGTACATACTGCAATAAAGGAAACCATCCAGAGAGCTCTTGCATGAATAAGAAGATAGATCAAATGACCAAAATCCTTGAACAACACAACATTTCCCTCCCAGAACGCACAAGGAAGACTGATTCTGGAAGTGAGATAGATGATCATGAGAGATTCCATGCACTGAAGGCAGGATTCACACAATCACAAGCCTTCCTCATAGATTATGGACCCTCCAACCACATGGTTTCCTCCAGAGAATCATTTTTTTCTCTAGATCTCAATGATGGTCCTAGTATTCACATGGGAGATGATTCAAAGATATCTGCTGAAGGGCAGGGCATAATACAACTGGAGCATGGAAATTTAAAAAATGTTCTGTATGTGCCTTCTTTGACAACAAACATGTTATCTATTTATCAGATGACACACATAGGTTCATCGAAGAAAGTTATTTTTGGACCTGACACAATTGAGATTGTAGATATCTCTTATGGGAAGCTAATAGAGAAAGGTGTTGCAAGCCATGCCTCCAAGGCATATGAATTCTCTCACTTTTTTCCATACTCTCTACCTACTCCATTTGCATCTGATGAAGATCAGAATGATGTCTCTTTTAATGATCCAATTTCAGATTCTGAAGATGAGGACCAAGATCTTGATGTTGAGTATGAAGTTCAAGCAGGTCCAGATCTAGATCCAACACCTGCTTCCAATCCATGGACAAGGCCAATATGGGCTCACAAATTCCTTGAAGATGTTGGGAACATAGTTGGGGATCCATCTGACCATAGAAGAACTAAATCTTAGTATCAAGATGCAAATATTTCACTATGTCATACATATCCACTTCTCCCAGAGAGGTGCTACATGATGGTGGGGTCTGATCCACAATATTTCAAATAGACTTGCCATGATGGATCTACAACTAAGTACAAAGCTCATTTGGTTGACAAAGGGTACTCAAGGGTTCATGATTTGGTCTACAATGAGCCATTCACTCCAGTAGCAAAGATGGTTTCTAAAAGACTTGTTTTGGAAAATACAACTTTGACACAGTGGGATGTACATCAGAGGAGTAGATCCAGATCTATCACCTACATTACTATCCTACATAGGAGCATATTGCCTACATTTTTACAAAATCTTTCACTTAGAAATTTTTTTTCCTTCTCTGCTTAGTGTGAAGGCTGCTTGAGTTTCTTGTTGTTCATTTTTGAGGGAGGGTATTTTCCCCATTTCCTTAGTTTCATGAAAAATTCCTTTTTATCATTTATTTTATTGTATGGGTGACCTTTGGTCTTAGTAACTAGGGCCCGAGATGTCCAAGTTTGGATAAAGAGGGGGTGTTAGGATAATTAATACTCCATCCTTGTCCTACTTAGCATTATTTTATTTTTCGTAGTAGTTGATGATGTCACTTTCCCCCTAGTGGTGTGCATATGTCATATAGTACCCATTACCCACCTAATGCGCCCTGCATGCATGATTTTAGGCCCACTAGATTTAGTTCCCTACATTTTAGGAGCCTACTCTATGTTCTAGTTCAGTCCACCCGAGTTCCTGAACTCTACTGGGGGTTTTAGCTCCGATCACCATTGATTGTGATCTAATGCGCCCTTTTTCACCTACTTTGCATGCATAAATCACTAATGCTCCCTCCTTGGTCAGTTAACTAACTGCGTCTTCAGTTAACTGAGTTTTGGTTCAGTTGAGTTGAGTTTGGGACTTCCAAAGCACTCTAGTAGTGACAATTCCTATGCTAGAAAGACTGAGACTCGAATTCTCCTAGGATATTTGAATTATTTATATTGTGACATATTTGTGAACTATACTAATTAATGGATAATGTTACACATTTCTGATCCATCTGAGTTCCAATGTCTGATTAATTTTACTGTTCTTTTCACTGTAATTCACCTTCTCTGATCATTCTTTCACTGTGAGGTATTCTCATTTCTATGATCTACTGTGACTTAGAATTTAATAGTACCTAGAGACCGGAATTCTTAGGTATCTTACTTAGAGGTGATTCCCTTCGGTGGGGGGATACCCGAGACAAAATGAGTTAGCTACGGACCTAGATTTGTAATTGGCCTTTCTATCTTCACTCATTAGGTCAGGATAAGATTGATGTCCTTATTCCAGTCTAGTGTTTGGAAGATTTGACTCAGATTTCTATTTTTTTTTATCTGGTGGGACCTGACATCCCCACTGAGGAACAAGTTTGAGAAATATTTTATTTGGTGATTTTATGTTCGATTGTGTAGATATTTTAGGATAGTGGGTCCTTTTAATTTCTATGATTGCTCCTTTCAATTTTGCCTTTTATTTTTTAATCACTTGATGCACACAAGGTTGCACTATTTTTTTTATTATCTGGTTTTCAATTTTAGATTTACCAAGCAAATCCTTGTATTTAAATCCATCGCTATAGATCCCCTGAGGTTTTGTCATAGACTTTAGGGTCTATCCCCTTAGTACGATTTCTTAAATCACACCATTAGCTCCACAAGCCGTATTCCAATTCAACACACTACAAAATCACCAGATTTATCCTCCATGAAAACTGATCCTAAATCCTCATAGTCAAGATGACCTTGACCTGCACCCACTACCCATAGCATGTCTAGAACCAATATTCCTAATATTGGTGGTGGAACCAACTCCACCTCAGGTGGCAGGACCATTCCTAATCCTATGGGAGTAGTCAACCCCACCTTTTTTGTAGGAAACATCCCTTAAACAGGTGGGGGAACCATCGGTAGAGAAACCTCTAATGATGGAACTATTGGTGGAGGAAATAATAGTGGAGAAACCACCAACAGATCCATGACCAATACCATTGTTGGTACTTCCACCTCACATCTTAGTGTAAGCCTCCCGTTTATGGCTAGCATTAACCTCCCAAATTTGGCGAGGTTAAAAAATGACCCCATTTGTCATGAACCTACATGGTCTCCCATGCCAACCAAAATTCCCTCAAACATCCCTAAGTTTGAGGGGAAAGTGAGGGATGACCCTCAAAACCACATTATGTCATTCCACCTATGGTGCTCTTCAAACAACATTGTCGATGACTCCATACGATTGCATCTATTTCAATGAACCTTAACTAGCATAGAAACTGAGTGGTACATAGAGAAAACTCATGGGACGCACCCCAATTTTGTGCCCTAGTGTCCACTTTCCTATCTTTTTCCTGCTTCCCATCCATTATGACAAGGGAGTAAAAATACTTCTGTCATGCCGATAGAATTCTTCCATGCATATCACAGACCACATCCATGAGTGGCATTGATACTAAAGTATTTGTAATATTAAGCTCGATGATAGGATATTCCTAGGCTAGTTTATAAAATCCCTCATTCTGGAAATAGAAAAATACATGGCCTCTGAACGCTCGTAGATTGAGGAGGAATCCACCCTAAAGGCACAACATTATGACCTTATATATACACATTCTGGTTACCTATACACCATCATTCCTAATTCCCCTATAGGTAACTCTTCATAGAAATATCCTTTGGGTGCTTCTTGTTGGCACGGGATAGATCCGTAGGAAGTGCGGAATCCGACAAGTGCGAAAGGGTCATCCCGCGAAAGAAGGACCATTCCCGGCATTCGTGGAAGCACAAGAATTGTTAGATTAGTTAAGTCGGCCATGTGGACTGTTTTGTAATCAAATAGAAGCATATAAATAGAGTAGGATTGTAAGCCTAAGGGCATCCAGTTTTGGAGGATTAATCATATCTCTTGGGTTTGTTTTGTATCCGCAACATGGTGTGTTGACAGTTTATGCAAGGTTCATTCTACAGGGTTGGTGAATGAATGAAGATGTTCGATTATGATGTAATCTCTGTCTTTCTTCTTATTCAATGATGCGATGATGAATGTGGAATGTGTTCTATGAATGTTTTATATTTGATGCGAATATGCTATAGGTGTAAGAAGTAATGCTAATCTGAATAAGTATGTCGAATGTGTTGTTCCAAATGTTTGTTGAGATCTGCGAATGACTTAAGATGTGAATGATAAGTTAATAGTATGTTGTGAGTGTTATAATCTCCGGTTAGTGCGAAGGTAATGCATGCATATCCTCTACATCACTGCAGAAACTTGGTTCCAGCATCCCCCTTATCCATCTCGGGTGAGACTGCACTTGCTCCGCAAGTGTTGCTGGGAAGGGTTACACCTTTCTGGGCTGGTGTATAAGGGAGTTTGGGTTGATAGTTTGTTGGCGACAGTACGAATTGAACCCATGATAGACGCTGCGTCAACAAATGGTTCCATTGCTAGGACCCTAAGGAAGAAGAGAATAGGATATGCTGTGGCGTCCGACAAAGCCAAAGATCCAAGAGTGGTTCGATAAGAAGGCAGAGGAATTCATAGAAAGAGAGAAGCGAGATCCTAAACAGACAACGACCAGTTGGTTAGAAAGATACATTTATTCAGATATCCATGAAATATTCCTCTGTGAATTCTCGGTGTTGTTGCATGAGTGGCTAGCACAACTAACGTTCCGAAAGAACCATTGCCAGAAGATTGAACCTGATTGTTGGACCCCAGAGTTGGTGCGACAGCTGAAACAAGTCGATAACAAGGTATCACGAGCTGTTGATTTTTGGGTAGATAGTATCCTTGAAGGGTACGTGACTGAGTTTGTGGTAGATACTATCAAGTCGTACAGTGACGCCGAAAGAAACTTCTTCAGGGGGCCAAGAGGAAGATTCTTGTCATCATTAAAACTGTGGATTCAAATACTTGTATGCAAAAAAGGAATATTGAGGATGTCTTCTGACGAGTAGGTGTGCGGAGAGAGAAGGTATCGCGTAAATGCGAGTTTGATGGAAATATATGGTAGATGGACATGAGCGACGACGATTTTCTAAGGGAAGATGACAAAGAGTGTGGTACCTTGAGGATTGGAGCAATATTCCGGCGTCCTAAGAAGAAGAGGGGACTGAGAGAGAGTCTTCTGAGAGGACTGAAACAGAGAATTGTGAAACAGGACCACAAGGGATGAAGCGACCTTATTGTGGAGGAGATGTCGACCAGGCTGCCCCAGAGGCAGAAGGAGGCCAGATTGTAAGTTATCACGTACCTTCGACCCTGCACACTACTCCAAATTTCATAGGAAGAAATCAAAACTACTCGTGGAGTTTCCCTACATGCAGCGGCAAGAGTAGTGCTTCAGTGAACAACAATACAAGCAATGTTAGGATGGAAGACGAAGCAAAGATCCCCACGTTTCAGGGGAATGGGACCGAGGATCCTGAACAGTATTGGTTTTTATGCAAAGCAATCTAGAACATGAAGCAGGTTCAGGACGATGCTATAAAGATGGGACAGCTAGCGACGACCCTTAGGGGCCGGGCGTTAGACTGGTACATGAAGTTTGTAAAACTTCCAGCAGGAACAACATCCAAGACATTGGTGCAGGATAGAATGGCGATGATTGATGAATTTAAAAAATAAAAATTTGAGTCGCAGTACGCCACTGAGCTTAAGGACATTAAGCAATTCCCGAATGAGTCAGTGTGGGAATTTTATCAACGATACAAGACGCTGATAGCGAAAGTGAGCTTTCCGATAAATGAGCTGCAATATAAAGAATGGTTCATCATAGGACTAGTACTACATATCCAAGGGCCACTGATACAACAAAAAGTTGCAACACAGGAAAAAGCATTAGAGATCGTGATGAAGCTAGAGGATTCACCAATTGGTGAAGCGGGGATGGTGTAACATCCCTTTAATTTAACCCTAATTATTATTATTATTTTTGTAAAATAATTGTAATTATGTAAATAGGCCATGGTGAGGAGCTCAAGGCCAAGGCCCCACCAGTGGACCTCGAGTCAGCATCATGATTATAAGTCTTAGTTAAGACTACAAAATTAAGAAAGATAAACACGACTAAACGATAAACGACTGAACCCATCCAAAAAGAAAAGGTGAGATGGCAGACAAGCCATGAGAATCTTAGAGCGCCATACAAATAGAGTTTAGCCCTAAGTAGGAGACCTAAACTACTATAGTTAAATAGTAAACTTATGCGGATTCGACCTAATTCCACACATTAACCTACCATCCTAAAGGGCAAATCTAACAGCTGTTATAACAATTGGGTGACTTGCGACAAGTCTCATGATAAATGATGAAGCCATATGACATTAAGATTGAGTAGGCCATGAAAATGGACTCTATATATATGTGTAGCGGGAGATATCATATATATATTTATAATCATATAATATTATAGTTGAGATCATTATTAAATTATTATGATTAAAATGAGTGTGTTTTATAGCCTTAAGAAAGGCAAATAATAGTTATAATAACTATTAATACATATTAGATATATGTGTGTCTTGAACGAATACAGAGGCTGAAGGATGGTCCAAGATCTTAATATATATCTAGAAATAGATAATTTATCCATGAGAAAATTGTTGACTAGAATCGTTAAATAATGGAATCCTATCTATGTCGTAGGTGCTATTAAACGCATAAAAGAAAGGGAATTTTATACTTAATAAAATAATATGTGTACACCTATTTTCACTAGGGTTATGTTTTAATTACATCCCACGTATCTGAATATATAAAATAGAGTAACGACCACTCCGCCATTGCTATGATGGTGGAGAACGTGTGCTCCTCGATGGGGAGATAATGGATATTTTAGTGAGAACCGATTTCTGGAGTGGAGTATCAAAAATATCTTTTAACCGCCACTTGTTCCTTGGATGCCACCACCTGTCGACCAGTTAGGTGAGCAGTTTTTCTTTCTTAATGTTTAACTGAGCTAGGGTGGAGGACACCCCAGGGGGGATGTTCTTCTTCTTAATGTCTCACATTGGGGAATTACTGACACGATGATTGTGGGGAGGTTTCTTCTTTGATTTCTGCATTTGGGCATTCATGGGAGAAGCATGCGCAGAAGTGTGGAGGGATACGGCCGAGGAGAGGAGAAAGAGGCATTTTCTATCTCGGACAGAAAGGTTAGCACTCTGCATGGAGTTATGGCGTGAGTCTTCTCAGCTACCCCGATCTAGGACGGCATGGAGGGTAACATTAGTAGATATCGTGTTGGGACCATCAAAGCCACTCCTATCTAGGATCCCAGATCTATTTTAGCGTATGCATGCTCGAGTAATATTAGAATAGCAGTAGGTTGAACTGCACAATGTTGGGTGTATGAGCATGTATCCTCGCTGAAAATTGTTACATATTATTCTTTTCGAATTACATCTAGATTTTTGTTTAAACCTGCCCACCGATCGCCATAACTTGAACTCTGCCTGTTCAATGGTTTTGAAAATTGTTAGATTTTTATCTTTCTTGCTATATATCGAATTTTGATTTAATAATTCTGATTTAGATTGGTCTAATCGCAAAAGAAAACCGTGAATGAATGCCTCCCCAAATTAGAATGATCACTGCAAGGCAAACGCCTGATGCATTTCTGTTTGATCACTGGAAAATGTGAATCTCCACTCGTGACTAGTTCCTTTAAAAGTTGCTTCACCTATAAAAAAACGTGCAAGCCAAACGGTAGAGTGCATCGACCTAGTTAGCTTCTGCATACTATTCTTACAGTATAAACGTATTGCTATGCCTTGTTTTGTGATACAAGGACAGAACTCTGGATGTCTGCAAATTGCCACAATTATGTAGATGTTGGTCGAAGGATGGGCATCAGTTTACGCTGCCACAAAAACGTGGTACCTTGCTAAATAACTGAAAGAAATATTTTTTTTTTATGCTAGGACACACCATGCCCAGGACTCATTGTAACACATTGTTCATTTTTAGACTGGCTGGAAAATTGAGCCTATACTGGAGCAACCTTACCCTAAAAAAAAAGAGTTAAACTCGATACACTGATCTAAGATTTTTGAGGTAGTACGTATTTTCTCCTTGTCCTAGAATTAAGTTTTGGTCTTTGTGTAAGGGAGACCGTAAATCACTGATGATACATAGCTTGTTATTAAGTGTTTTGGTGAAAGCGTGATGCTTGTCTCTAGATAGATTTGATTGTAGGTTAAATGGAAGGTCGTGGGACTCTGTACCAGATAAATAGAATCGACCCTGGCAATTTCTGTGTTTGTTTTTATCACCATTAACTACAGATTGGGATCACCCTTTTGTAGAACCCTCCAGCTCTATGCCAACTCGATAGTGGGTAATACGTTGTTCTTCTGTGGATCTCAAACCCAACTGATTGCTGCCTTATGCATGCATGGTTACCTCTGTGTTGGAGTAAAATTACCTCAGTACCGAGGATGGAGTTTCTTGCTGTGACTTTATTACTGTATAGTCTTTTAAGAGGAAGAACCCTGAGCGATCTCCCTTATGGGACGATCGACCTGCGTATGGTTAATTATCATCTAGTTTTATGGGAAAGCTTTAAATCATCGTAGGAGTTGCACTTCATAAAAGTATCTATAAAAGAAAAGAATGCATAAAGATGTTTCCCTAGTTGTTACACTACCCTTGTGTACACATTGAAGAGGAAGGGTATAACCCTTAGACTATGAGACTGAAGAATCCAATACTTGTACTAAGGTTATTAAAAGTTGACTTGTTATATGTATGTTATATTCCGAGATAGAACTCTACAATGTCTTGAAGATACTCTCGGTGAGAGAGTTTAATGCAACTTCTTGGTTGTTGTTTGTAAACCATGAGTCTTGTCGTAGCAATTATGTTGCTCTTGTAATCCTACCACTTCTTCTCTAATAATAAAATATGCACACACTTTTGTGGACTAGCCCGTGTACGGGTGAAGCACGTTACTCTTGGTCTCCTTGTGGTTTCTTATGGTGTTCCTCATTGTGTCTATGTGTATGAGTACTTAAATTCTTTCTTAAATATTTATGATAATTCCATTATGTTTACTTTATGATTATGTTAATGTTGTTATCACTTATGATGTTCTCCTAGTTCGATTGACTGATAAAATATGTACTTGTGCATTTCATCTATTATGTCTATGTTGACTTTCCTTATGCAAGCGAATGTTCCAGTGATTTGATAACTCCTAATGTACCTTTAGGTTGCATCATTAGTTGCTTTATGAGATTGATAATGACAGCTAAATATGGAAAACGGTTCAGTGAGAGTATAATCATAGTCATGCTATCCAGCTAAAATGTCGCATGATGTCAAGGAATTGTTTGGTTATGTAGACATACGTTGTCAAGAGAATAATTAAATTCTAAGATGTTGCTCTATTATTTTATAATGATTAAAAGTTGAAAAGGGGTTACGTCATCACA
The DNA here is from genome assembly GCA_027924585.1 of Larix kaempferi. Classification (NCBI taxonomy): domain Eukaryota; kingdom Viridiplantae; phylum Streptophyta; class Pinopsida; order Pinales; family Pinaceae; genus Larix; species Larix kaempferi. The sequence continues at coordinate 5,930,064 of BSBM01000368.1, forward strand.
CGTCATTACGACTTGTATGGATCGCTGACCGTAAAATCCAAGCACTACTATATTTTTTCCGTGTTGTAATTATCTAGGCAATTAAATAATTGCGAGATGTGTAAATGTCGTTTTTATTTTTAAATAGAAATTTAAAAATGCCAGAAATTTATGCTTCCGCATAGTAGTTATGAGAAATATAATTTTTAAAGTTTTTTTAATTTTTATGAAAATTCGGGTATGTGACATGTGGTATCAGAGCTTTAGGTTTAAACACTCGGGCCTAATGGGCTCAACATGAAATAAATATGTATGAAGTTTAACTAATCAAGTTGTTTTGTTTGTTGTGGACGCATGAATTGGGATGGACGAGGGTTAATGTCATCCAAGTTCAACATCAAGTTCTCCAAAGGGAGTAAAGATAAGTATTTTCAACATTGGAAATAAGTATGTTATAAGTTGCCTTGCTAGATAAAAGGTGTAGGTACTCATATGATTAATAAAAATATCGAGTAATGTGATGTTTAGTTGAATTGAATTCAGTGCATGCAATAATGATTTTTGTATTTTATTGACTTCATACAAGAATTATAATATTTATGATTGGATTGTTGGTTCATAATTCTATGTCATTAGTCAGCACTCGGACCATATAGAGAGATGAAAAACTTTGACGAAACCGTGCTATTGCCTTGATCAAACAAAATTAATGAATAAGTGTTTTAAATCAAATTTCATCAAGTAAATCCGCATTATAATGATGGATGTCTTCTTGTAAGTTTTACTAAGTGCAATATATATATATATAGATATAGATATAGATATAGATATAGATATAGATATATCTATATATATATATATGTGAAGTTACATTTATATATATGTGAAGTCACTCTTATATCAATTGAATATATTTTTATATCCATATGAAGTGATAGGATGTCCCAAAATATAGGCTAGATTATAAATGTCGAGATATTGTAAATAAAGGCATTCATCACCGTAGAATGCATAATATGGTCATCCTTTATGACAGTTTATACTCCTATAGATCATAACGTGTTTTCAATAAATTGTGTCAAGTTTAGGACTAAACATGTTAAAAGGAATATGGGAATTAGAAAATGAAGTTTAGAGGTTACTTGAATACACTGTTGATAAGTATTGTCATCTTGTTAAAGATTCGAATGTTATTGCTTAACAAAAATTGTATTTCATTTCAGAATTTATTTATAATTTTATTATGCAAATAATTGTAAGAGTTGTTATATTTTCGAATAAAGGTTATTGTGCACCAAGTTAATGGATCTTGTAAATAGTAGGAAAGGAGAATCCTAATCTTTTGATGATTGAGCATGAGATCTTTTAAAAACATCTAAAACTATTGAGATGAATCTATGCACAATTAGCCGTTTTAAATTATGAAACTAACATGTTTATGTGTTAGCAAAAGAGTTTGCATCAGAATGAATCTCACATGTTCTAGGTTACAAGTCATGAGTAAGTCGTGAACTAATTACTATGCTCGGATGATTAAACATTATTCTTGCTTATGAAAATCGTCATTTTGTTAAAGGATTAAAGGTTATCATTACTTAATATCAATCATACTCTATTCCGAAAAACTTCTTATGGTGTTTAAAATTTCCAGGATAAAGGTGTGTTATTGTATGAGTTTGGAAGCAATATTCCTAGGGGTTAAACTAGCCTTATTACATTATGATAGACCTCTGTGGGGTAAGTTACAGTTTCTAACAAAGACTAACGAGCATCAAAATCTTGTTGATAGTTTGACAAAAAGAATTTTGACCTTGTTGTGACTGATTGAGCATGGAGTCTTTTAAAAATCTTTAGATGGTAAGTCTCAATAAATCTATATGTGTTTAAGCTTTGATGCTAACATGTTTTCAGCATATTTGACCTCAGACTCACTTTAAGGATATTGAAGAGTTTTACGTCAATATGAAGTAAATGCATAAGCTAAGTGAACAAGCATGCACATAATGCTAGGGAACTAATGTGTTCAATTGTTGAGCAAACTGAAGCAAATCAAATTTTCTTTATACTAACATTTCAAGAAGTGATCTTAACTTCGACTTATGGCATGACCCCGAAGAACATTTAGTATAAAAACACTTATGCAGATAAGTTGAGCTAAATCGCTCGAAAGTAAGTAATGATTTACTTTTTATTTTATCACGAGTAGTGATAAGGTTTATGATTGATGATGTGTAATCATCGAAATGCAAAGAATATGATGAGCGAATCTAATTTTGGTTGCTATTTTGTGGCATACAGGAATTACTAAATGGATGTCATAAAGAGATGTTTCCTGGACTCAAACGAGAAGTTTTGAGAGGAAGGGAAATTATCTCCGGGCTCAGGTAGAGCCGACAGCATCTTGCACTCACTTACTAGCTATTGGTTATGGGACAACGACCCCTAAATTTGTGGAATTTCCCCCTCGAGGTGGAGGGAGGTGAGCAGGTAGCTCACTAATGACCAGTTAACTACTAAAAGACCTAGGCAGCCTATATAAGGCAATTCAAATTGAGCAGGTAGCTCTACATTACTTTCTGCAGAAGTAATTTCCTCATGTTCATCCGGTGATGACTGAGAGATTCGAATAGGGAGGCTATGTAATGAGTTGCAGAGGAAGACTGCCATATTTCTGCTGTATGTAGATGGTATTCTTTCCAGGTGTTGGCAAGGGATTAGTGTTTATGTATGGCAAGTCTCCATGATTGCTGGAATACAAAGAGTGCTATGTACGCAAGTCCACATGATTGCAGAAGTACATGAGCAGGATATGTATGGCAAGTCTCCATGATTGCTGAAATACAAAGAGTGCCATGTACACATGTCTACATGATTGCAGAAGTACATGAGCAGGATATGTATGGCAGGTCTCCACAATTGCGGAAATACATAAACGTTTTGTATGCAAGTCTCAACGATTCCTGAAGTACAAAGAGGTATGATGATCGCAAGGTTTGAACAATGATAATGATTTGTATTGTATCTAGACTATCAAAAGTATTTATGTGTGAATTGCTATAAAGGTTAGAATAAGCGAAATTATTTCATCAAAAGATGAGGAAGAATGATGAACAATTACTGTTTTGAAATTTTGTATACTCATGTAGTACTAAAGAACGTTGGAAGATCTTGTATGATCGGTATGATGTGCAGGATATAAGTGATAAGAGCTTGCGGAAATTGCAAAAAAATGTGAATACATCCAAAGAATAAGAACAAAAGCAAAGCAAAAGACGGTGAATGCACAAGACAAACGGTTGAACACCGAGGACGATGTTATCCTTAAGGGGTGGAGTGTGTAACATCCCTCCAATTTAACCCTAATTATTATTATTATTTTTGTAAAATAATTGTAATTATGTAAATAGGCCATGGTGAGGAGATCAAGGCCAAGGCCCCACCAGTGGACCTCGAGTCAACATCATGATTATAAGGCTTAGTTAAGACTACAAAATTAAGAAAGATAAATGCGACTAAACGATAAACGACCGAACCCATCCAAAAAGAAAAGGTGAGATGGAAGACATGTGAAAATCCTCACAGCAGATCTAAGAGATGATGTATACCTCACAAGAAAGTAATTGATTAAGCAAGAAAATAGAAGAAGAGTCGTCAATGCAGTATAATGAGAAACATAATTATGATACAGTAGAACTCGGATAGAAGCAAAAATACTTAACACACTAATTAATTAATCACAGTATGGACAAATAAATAGTACAATGGTAGAGAGGATTCGAATGCCTAAGGTGGCAATTCGAATTAGCCTCTCAGAGTGATCATAAGATCAATAGAGTGTCATCGGAGCACAACTAGGTGTCCTCATGATCATCGGAGCGCAACTGGAAGTCTTCATCATCATCAGTGGAGTCATCAATGCTCAAGTAACTGTCAACCATCAGTCAAACTAACTCTGGTAGGTGTAACTGAGTGTAACTAACTGTAACTGAGTGACAACTGGACTGGTAGGTGAAGAAGGGCGAGTTGCTCCCTAAAATCAAGGAAGAAGGGCACATTAAGCAACTGGAGGGCTAAAAATGAATAGTGAGAAGATCCTGGGGGCTGGCTAACTGAGGGGATAGGTGCTAGACTGATGACTGGGATGCATGCAAAATGCATGCAAACCCTAGAATGCATGCAAACCCTAAAGGTGCATGCATGACTGAAAATGTAAATGATCAAAATACTGGTGGGACTAGGATGGAGTATAGGAATATCCTAGCACCCCCCCTTATTCCATCCTGGGCCCTGGTAACTAATACCAAAGGTCACCCAATACAATGAATAATAACAATCAATAAACCAAGGAAGTGGGAAAATTTCATGGGAAACATACCCCCTACTAAAAAAATAGACTGTAAGGCACACATAAAAATAAATGCTCCAAAATCAAGCATGTGTGATGCTTGGTCATATGTCTAGAGGTATCTTCTTCTTGGGAATAAGTGTATCATGCTCAAAAAGCATGTGCTTGTACTTGCTCTTTAGATCGAATGTGATGAGAACAAATCCAACAGTATGAGAATGATCCTTGAACCTGTGATTCGAATCAGCTGAGGTAGGATCAAATCTGTGAAAGTGCATATAGTCTTTTGTCTTCTCCTTCAAACCACCATGGGTGAGATTATGCCAAAAATAACTATTACATGTTTGCTTGAAATCAAAATCAAATTTAAGACTTAAAAAATAGTTTCTTGAGATCTCCTTTGAACCAGCAGGGGTGAGATCAAAACTATCATATGCATGAGAAATTATCCCAAGCAGTAATTGCTTAGAATCCAAATTAGATCCAAGACTTGAATCATGGTTTCTTGAGATCTCCTTTGAACCATGAGAGGTGAGATCAAAACTAGTATATGCATGAGAAATTATCCCAAGCGAATGGCAATGGCCATATTCTTCAATGACCTTCTGAAAGCATGGAATTATGATCATATAGTAGTATAAAAGAGGAGATAGCTGGCGAGGAGCAAATGCATTACCTTCAAAAGCTGTTTTGACCTCTGAAATAATCATGTGATCATGATGCAAACCAACAGACTCTGGTGCAAGAGAGGATTTAGGACCTTCTGCAATATCTAGAGTGTGAGCTGGAACAGAAAGAGAAGAAAGTTTGAGCATGAGTGGAGAATCTGCAAGTTCTTTGTCAACAAATTCAATATGATATGATACTGGTTCATGATCTGAGAGACCATCAAGAGGAGCGAATGCATCACTTTGCTTGCTTTTGAAGGGGTTTGGACCAAATCCTTCATTCTTTCTGCCAAATGTTTCATCCAGGTGAGCCCATAGCTCTTTTGGAGTTTCAATATCAATAATGATTGGGAGCAATATGTAATCTAGCATAGTAAGCTTCATTCTTCCAATGTGCATTTCACCTTTATTCAACCAGTCAATCTTCTCATCAGAGGATTCGAACTCTCTTTCAAAATAACAATCAAAGAGATCATGGCTCTTTAAATATGCTATTATTTTTGGTTTCCATTCATCATAGTTGAATAGAGAAAGAGGAGTGATTTCTTCTAATTCAGGATACATTGAAGCTGTAGAAGACTTGCAAAAACAAGATAGAATAACTGCAACTGCTACTGCTGCAAAGATGCAGAAACTGCTGCACTCGAAATCTCGATAATAACCTGCAAAAAACTCTCAAGAATGGAGATAAACAATACTCTCAACATGCTCTAATACCATGTGAAAATCCTCACAACATATCTAAGAGATGATGTATACCTCACAAGAAAGTAATTGATTAAGTAAGAAAATAGAAGAAGAGTGGTCAATGCAGTATAACGAGCAATAGAATTATGATACAGCAGAACTTGGATAGAAGCAAAAATACTTCACACATACTAATTAATTAATCACAGTATGGACAAATAAATAGTACAATGGTAGAGAGGATTCGAATGCATAAGGTGGCAATTCGAATTAGCCTCTCAGAGTGATCATAAGATCAATAGAGTGTCATCGGAGCACAACTAGGTGTCCTCATAATGATCGGAGCACAACTGGAAGTCTTCATCATCATCAGTGGAGTCATCAATGCTCAAGTAATTGTCAACCATCAGTCAAACTAACTCTGGTAGGTGTAATTGAGTGTAACTCAATGTAACTGAGTGTAACTAAGTGACAACTGGACTGGTAGGTGAAGAAGGGCGAGTTGCTCCCTAAAATCAAGGAAGAAGGGCGCATTAAGCAACTGGAGGGCTAAAAATGAATAGTGAGAAGCTCCTGGGGGCTAGATAACTAAGGGATAGGTGCTGGACTGATGACTAGGATGCATGCAAACCCTAGAATGCATGCAAACCCTAAAGGTGCATGCATGACTGAAAATGTAAATGATCAAAATACTGGTGGGACTAGGATGGAGTATAGGAATATCCTATCAAGACAAGCCATGAGAATCTTAGGGCGCCATACGAATAGAGTTTATCCCTAAGTAGAAGACCTAAACTACTATAGTTAAATAGTAAACTTATGCGGCTTCAACCTAATTCCACGCCTTAACCTACCATCCTAAAGGGAAAATCTAATGGCTGTTATAACAATTGGGTGACTTGCGACAAGTCTCATGATAAATGATGAAGCCATATGACATTAAGATACTTTGAGTAGGCCATGAAAATGGACCTTATATATATGTGTAGCGGGAGATATCATATATATATATATTTATAATCATATAAGATTATAGTTGAGATCATTATTAAATTATTATGATTAAAATGAGTGTGTTTTATAGCCTTACGAAAGGCAAATAATAGTTATAATAACTATTAATACATATTAGATATATGTGTGTCTTGAATGAATACAGAGGCTGAAGGATGGTACAAGATCTTAATATATATCTAGAAATAGATAATTTATCCATGAGAAAACTGTTGACTAGAATTGTTAAATAATGGAATCCTATCTATGTCGTAGGTGCTATTAAACGCATAAAAGAAATGGAATTTTATACTTAATAAAATAATATGTGTACACCTATTTTCACTAGGGTTATGTTTTAATTACATCCCACGTATCTGAATATATAAAATAGAGTAACGACCACTCCGCCATTGCTATGATGGTGGAGAACATGTGCTCCTTGATGGGGAGATAATGGATATTTTAGCGAGAACCGATTTCTGGAGTGGAGTATCAAAAATCTCTTTTAACCGCCACTTGTTCCTCAGCTGCCACCACCTGTCGACCAGTTAGGTGAGCAGTTTTTATTTCTTAATGTTTAACTGAGCTAGGGTGGAGGACACCCGGGGGGGGACGTTCTTCTTCTTAATGTCTCACGTTGGGGAATTACTAACACAATGGTTGTGGGGAGGTTTTGTTCTTTGATTTCTGCATTTGGGCATTCATGGGAGAAGCATGCGCAGAAGTGTGGAGGGATACGGCCGAGGAGAGGAGAAAGAGGCATTTGCTATCTCGGACAGAAAGGTTAGCACTCTGCATGGAGTTATGGTGTGAGTCTTCTTAGCTACCCTGATCCAGGATGACGTGGAGGGTAACATTTGAGATATCGTGTTGGGACCATCGAAGCCACTCCGATCTAGGAGCCCATATCTATTTTAGCGTATGCATGATCAAGTAAGATTAGAATAGAAGTAGGTTGAACTGCACAATGTTGGGCATACGAGCATGTATCCTTGCTGTAAATTGTTACATAGTATTCTTTTCGAATTACTTCTAGATTTTTGTTTAAACCTGCCCACCGATCGCCATAACTTGAACTCTGCCTGTTCAATGGTTTTGAAAATTGTTAGATTTTTATCTTTCTTGCTATATATCGAATTGTGATTTAATAATTCTGATTTAGATTGGTCTGATCACAAAAGAAAACCATGAATGAATGCCTCCCCGACTTAGAATGATCACTGCAAGGAAAACACTTGATGCATTTCTGTTTGATCATCGGAAAATGTGAATCTCCGCTCGTGACTAGTTCCTTTAAAAGTTGCTTCACCTTTAAAAAAAAAACGCGCAAGCCAAATGGTAGAGTGCATCGACCTAGCTAGATTCTGCATACTATTCTTACAGTATAAACATGTTGCTATGCCTTGTTTTGTGATACGAGGACATAACTCTGGATGTCTGCAAATTGCCACAATTATGTAGATGTTGGTCGAAGGATTGGTATTAGTTTATGCTGCCACAAAAACGTGGTACCTTGTTAAAGAATTGAAAGAATTTAGTTTTTTTTATGCTAGGCCGCACCATGCCCAAGACTCATCGTAACACATTGTTCATTTTTAGACTGGCTGGAAAATTGAGCCTGTACTGGAGCAACCTTACCCTAAAAAAAAAAGAGTTAAACTCGGTACACTGATCTAAGTTTTTTGAGGTAGTACGTATTTTCTCCTTGTCCTAGAATTAAGTTTTGGTCTTTGTGTAAGGGAGACCGTAAATCGCTGATGATTCATAGCTTGTTATTAAGTGTATTGGTGAGAGCGTGATGCTTGTATCTAGATAGATTTGATTGTAGGTTAAATGGAAGGTCGTGGAACTCTGTACTAGATAAATAGAATCGACCCTGGCAATTTCTGTGTTTGTTTTTATCACCATTAACTATAGATTGGGATCACCCTTTTGTAGAACCCTCCAGCTCTATGCCAACTCGATAGTGGGTAATACATTGTTCTTTTGTGGATATCGAACCTAGTTGATCGCTGCCTTATGCATGCATGGTTACCTCTGTGTTGGAGTAAAATTACCTCAGTACCGAAGATGGAGTTTCTTGCTGTGACTTTATTACTGTATAGTCTTTTAAGAGGAAGAACCCTGAGCGATCTCCCTTATGGGACGATCGACCTGTGTCGTGTTTTGTTCACCATAATTTCTTCTAAGATGAAATCCTTATGGGAGAATCCTTATTATTTATACCTTCTATCCTTTCTACAGAATATTTACCTGCACCACGCAATAACTCGACAGAGATTTCAACTCTACGCTTATCCTTTAAATCGGACCGCTATATGTAGTAATACATCCTTGCCAGCTATTGTTAATGATTTTGGTAGAACACCTCTGCACATGTGATTATAGGCAGTAATTGTTCCCGGAATTATTGACTATAACACTCTTTTATAAGAAAAGAGGGATGGCATTCCCCATCGTTTTTCCTGTCGTTTTGTAGACTGTTTCAGGTGTGGAAAAGGGCGACCTTACTGCGGAGATAGTCAACCTTTGTCCAAACTTCTGTTGATTTATTTTGTGTTATGATTTTATTATACAAAGAATATGAATTTTTGTATTATATATATATAATTATGTGGGAAAGAATCCCTTGGGGACATAGCTCTAGAGTTGATAGTTATCACTTATATAAGTCTAAGTTATAATAGCTTTCTATAATAGCCTTGATCCAGGAATGAGTTATGTCCAGATGGTTTAAATGATAGAGTTTGCAGGTTAGTGTGATTAAAATTATATTTATATATAGACTCATATGTGTAGTAAACCAAAGGTGAACCTTGGTAAGTAAATATGTTTGCACTTATGTTTGAACATCCGGGTAAGACCTCGGTTATTTATTTGATAGATTGATGCCGTCATGTAAGGACATTTTATGGTTCTTATTTTAACAGCTGCAACCTACTAATTGTTGCCCTGCTTATAAGATATTAGATATATATAAATATACGAAGGTGCTGGAGTCGCATTTCAACCCTTCTTGATAAGAGTTCGTTGGCGACCATTAAAATACTTAGGTAGGTATCTATTCGATTACTATATTACTTCAAGATAGAAAAGTTTATATAAATTTGTGTAGATAACTATCTCTATGCTAGTAGATGGATAGAACAGTATATATGTGTTTTGAATAAAAGATGATTAAATGATTTCCCGAGTAACTCCTCTCTAGGGAGAGTATTGAATCATCCTTAACACTTTCATATGAAATGGTTAATAATGTGTTTCAAGAGCTGGTTAATTATCATCTAGTTTTATGGGAAAGCTTTAAATCATTGTAGGAGTTGCACTTCATAAAAGTATCTATAAAAGAAAAGAATGCATAAAGATGTTTCCCTAGTTGTTACACTACCCTTGTGTACACATTGAAGAGGAAGGGTATAACCCTTAGACTATGAGACTGAAGAATCCAATACTTGTACTAAGGTTATTAAAATTTGACTTGTTATATGTATGTTATATTCCGAGATAGAACTCTACAATGTCTTGAAGATACTCTCGGTGAGAGAGTTTAATGCAACTTCTTGGTTGCTGTTTGTAAACCATGAGTCTTGTCGTAGCAATTAAGTTGCTCTTGTAATCCTACCACTTCTTCTCTAATAATAAAAGATGCACACACTTTTGTGGACTAGCCCGTGTACGGGTGAAGCACGTTACTCTTGGTCTCCTTATGGTTTCTTAAGGTGTTCCTCATTGTGTCTATGCGTATGAGTACTTAAATTCTTTCTTAAATATTTATGATAATGCCATTATGTTCACTTTATGATTATGTTAATGTTGTTATCACTTATGATGTTCTCCTGGTTCGATTGACTGATAAAATATGTACTTGTGCATTTCATCTATTCTGTCTATGTTGACTTTCCTTATGCAAGCGAATGTTCCAACGATTTGATAACTCCTAATGTACCTTTAGGTTGCATCATTAGTTGCTTTATGAGATTGATAATGATAGCTAAATATGGAAAATGGTTCAGTGACAGTATAATCATAGTCATGCTATCCAGCTAAAATGTCGCATGATGTCAAGGAATTGTTTGGTTATGTAGACATACGTTGTCAAGAGAATAATTAAATTGTAAGATGTTGCTCTATTATTTTATAATGATTAAAAGTTGAAAAGGGGTTATGTCATCACACGTCATTACGACTTGTATGGATCGATGACTGCAAAATCCAAGCACTACTATATTTTTTTTGTGTTGTAATTATCTAGGCAATTAAATAATTACGAGATGTGTAGATGTCTTTTTTTATTTTTAAATAGAAATTTAAAAATGCCAGAAATTTATGCTTCTGCATAGTAGTTATGAGTAACTAGACTTTTTAATTTTTTTTGAATTTTTATGAAAATTCGGGTATGTGACAGATGGGAATGTACAGAGTTTAGGCACAGTTGGCTAACTTAACACTTCAATTGGAGGATATCAAGAAGGGCAAGGAAACCCGCATAGACATATGGTGCACTAGATGCAGAAGTGAGGGGCACCATAAGGACAATTGCCCAGAATTCCGTGAGTATTTGCAGTCGGGGGCACCAAACCCCCGTTGTCAAGGAGGCATGCCATGGTGTACTATCTGTCAGACCAGAGGGCATAGACTAGAGGAATGTGTATATTTGCAAAAGATGGTATCAAAGCCAGCAAACTTATACTGCAAGTTTTGTCGATTGGTTGGCCATGATGAGAAGGACTGTAGGGCCTATGACCCACTGCAAGATCAAACAGCTAACATGTATTTTATGAAGGGGGAGGAACCGTCGGTGGTGCAGCAACAATTGCAGTATAGTCAGCCGCAACAATATGAACAGGGGCAATACATGCAGCCACAGTATGGGAACCCGTAGTATCCACCACCGATGTATGGCCAGCCGCAGTATGGGTAGCTACAGTATCAGCAACTGCAGTACATACAACCGCAGTATCAACAATATGGACTGCCATGCAGAGGTTTCAGGGGAGGATTCTGTGGTGCAGGTATGGGACGCGGAGGAGCTGCTGGATGGGGAAGAGGACCAATCATTTGTTACAATTGCGGACAGCAGGGGCACTACCAAAGAGATTGCCCAAATCCAGCGTTGCAGTGCACATACTGCAGTGTTGTATATCATAGTGTAGAGGAATGCCCTCAGCTTATTGCGAAATGGAAAACTAAGCATCCACCCCAGAACCAGAACCAAAATAATCAGAATGTGCCACCTGATGTACAGATGATTTTGACAGAAGCCATAGGTAACCACGCAATGGTTGGAATAGTGACAAGAAGAGGGGCGGTGACAGGTGGAGACAGGTCACACACCAATGTTAGACCAACACAAAAATAGTGGAAGCAGGACACCTTCAACACAGAAGCAGAAAAGGATGTCTTTTTGAAGGCACAAGAGGCAATAAGGAATAGGCGGAAGCTACCTCTTGAGGAAGAAATCTATGATATTCCACTGATGTTCGACTCGACGAAGTCGTGATGGAAGGAAAACACTCTAAAAGCCTTCTTGGAGAGTTTCCTGGACTTGGAAAAATACCTAGATGCACTGGAAGAAATAGCTAGTATACTGCAACAACGGGGAGGTGCACGACTGGAACAGAGAGTTAATCACATAGATAAAAGGAAGACAGGTAGGGAGATGTAGATGTCAGCACAGATCGAATAATTTGATGTCAACTTCATAATTATGGATTTAGGTTCAGATGTGAATATTTGACTAAACAAATGTTGGAGACAATGGGGAATCCACAGATGACTTGGTCACCAGTACAGCTGCAACTGGAAAACCAGAGCAAGGTCACCTCGCTCAATCGGGTATGTCAACTTCCAGTTGAAATTGAAGGGCTTAGAACATTTGCTAATTTCGACGTCATCGAAATCGTGGATAACGCCAGTCCCTATCCGATACTGCTGGGGATTGACTGAGCCATGGAGAATCAAGCAATCATCAAATTTAAGAAAAGGATAATGTCATTCGAGAATCAGGAAATGAGAGTCATCGCACCACTGGATCCTGTGGAAGGGCTACGCTATTGTTAACACCTAAAAAGTGCTCACTAGCTCATTCCCTTACTCACATGACCCATTTGTCCACTTTTCCACCATCTGAGCCTCTGAAACCAACAAAAGGTCACCAAAAGACCTTAGTACACCCCTTTTTCCGTTAAAAAAGATTATTTTTCCAAGAAAATCATAAAAAACCCTCAAAAAGGGTCCAAATTCCCAAAAATATTAAAAAGGGAATTAAAATATTATTTTTATTCAAAAAAGGAAAAAGGAGGGAAAAATACCTAAACTATGTTGGTCAATACCATTGGTTTCCACAAAACCACAAATGGTATTCCTCACCACCAAAAACTATAAAAAGGTGGTAGGGGCTCCTCATTTCACATCCTTCCATTATCTCATCCTTATGCTGCTGAAATCTCCCCTGAGCACTTTTAGCCATTGAAGCAACCTTGGAGAAAGAGACCTATTGGAGTTTGGAGCTACTCATCTTGGGAGTTGCTCAACATCAACCTTCACCATTGAAGGTAATATCGCAAGCACTTGCTTGCCCCCCACTTTTCAATACAAAAAATTATTTCTTATGTTTCTTGTTCTTGATTTTTGAAAGATTTAAATTATTTGTTTAGATTCTTGCTTAGATCCATGAAAAGTATTGTTTATTTAGTTTATTGTTTTTATTTCTATTGAAACTGCTACTACTAGTTAGTAGGTGCCCATAGCACTAAGCTTGGTTGCAAAACCGAGCCAACAGTTTTTGGCGACTCCGCTTTGGTTTGAACTTTAGATCTCTAGCTTTGCCATTAAATCTTAGTTTTTATGAGTTTTTAACCATTAGATCCATAGATCTGCCATCTTAGACAGCAGATCCATTGCTGTTCTGAGATTTGGCCCCAAAAAACAGCCCTAATTTTTAAATTTTCGCGTTCGTTTCTCGGTTTCCGTGCACGGCTTCCGCCTCGCGGCTTTTTGCCAGACAGTCGCGCGGTCCATCGCGACTTTTCTGCATTTTTCCGCGCGGTCCATCGCGGCCTTTTTCCAGACAGTCGCGCGGTCCATCGCGACTTTTCTGTGTTTTTCCGCGCTGCACACCGCGGCTTCGCGGCCTTTTTCCGCGCTGTCCATCGCGACTGTGCGCCCAAAACCTGCGCGGTCCATCGCGACTGTGCGCCCAAAACCTGCGCGGTCCATCGCGACTGTGCGTCCAAAACCCGCGCGGTCCATCGCGACTGTTCGGCCAAAACCCGCGCGGCCCATCGCGGCTGTTCGTCCAAAACCCGCGCGGCTGAATTTTTTCATTCGGCCATCCCGATTTTGAAAAATATTTTTTACTGTACTTTCTGCCCATAGCACATTTTTTACAGTACTAAATTCTGCATAGTTTACAGATTTAAAAAAATTTTTACTATTTAAAAGTGCATACCTAGAAATCTTTTTAAAATTTTTTCAAGAAAGTGAAAGAAAGACTCATTTTGCATTCTTTATCTAGATTCAAATTTTTTCTTGTTTACTTCTTTAGAATCTTGCCCTTAGCAATTTTTTATTGAAACGAAGAAATCCATTTATTTCTTTTAAAAAGGAGTTTATTATTTGCTTTCATAAATCCAAGAAATCCTTTATTTTTTGAGTTATTTTTTGAAAAGCACATTAATTCCTTTTAGTGAAAAAAGTCTTAAATATTTGCTTTGTATTTTCGAAAAGTCCTTTATTTTTTGAAAATTTCCCTTAAAGCATTTAATTTTTTCAAGTTCAGTTTACAACACCTCACGTGCACTCACACGATCACTTAATTGAACTAAGACTTAAAACTTACCCTAATTTGAACACACTCTTAACCCCACTTGGGGAACACGAAAAGAATTCTTGTAGCTAGGTAGTATTGGGGGGATAGGTGTTCCAATAACACCCCTCAGTTCATACATCTGAGACATAGAAGTTGTCCAATTAGGGAGCTAAAATCTCTTAGTACTTTTTGGCGCGGTCACAACCGGTTTGTGGGAAGGCCTCTCCCCTAGGAGGGTTGAAGTCGCGAGGATGGTTCCGGAAGCCTGAGTGGGATACCGAAACCCATTCAGTAACCGAAGGGATACCATTCGCAGTTCTCGGGATATCCCTGTATTGGGATATTGCGATCAAAGGACCAAACGGCAGATTTACCTTTTCTCGACGCGTCATGAACGGAGTATCCTAGTAGCCTGTCTTTTTAGGATTGATTACCCGGTGTCCCTCCCGGTAGGGGGATATCTAGCCGTTGTCTCTACATTCATATTGTCTGACTTGGATTTCATCACCTTGCAGGGGATATCGTCTGTTTGATTCACAATACTTTTAGATTAGGTGTTTGCATGATCTTTACCACCTTTTGAGTCTAGTTACACCTATTTTTTCTAGGAGCCGCTTGCATGTTGGTATTCTGACCGGTTGTTGCATTCCTCCACTTATTGTAGCACAGCTGCTAGAATAAGTGCATTTTTTGAGGATTGATTTTTTGGCCTGTGAGCCTTCTTTTTTCACTCCCCTTTTTGCACCCTTGGTTGCATTAGGGTTTTGAGTCTTTTACATATATATCACCACCTGATACTTAAACAAATTTTTACATAAAAAACATTTTCTCACCATTGAGAATTCTAGACGTTCTCGTCGTCTACAGGGCGAACTCCCAGAGTTTAGTCCACTTGGCTCTCCACGTCACGGACGAAGAGCATTATCCCTTGATTCGACACATCGTCGATCATCTAGACGGTCATCCGATTCTGACATACCCCACTTCACCTTTGATTTGGAGGTAGAATCCGAAAACCCCACAGAGTTACCACCAACCACAATTATGTCAGGAACACCAGATGATCCACAATTTACATTAACCATAGGTCAGACATCAGCAGACCTTTCTGCGGGAATACCATCCATGACAACATCCACCCCCTTGGGTATGCCCAATATGGGTACCACTCCACATTCAGGAATGCCTAACACAGGACCACCACCTATCATGGGCATGCCCAACATGGGGGTCATACCCCCTTCGGTTTCCACAAACCCTATCCCAGGAATCCCTAGTACGATTCCTAACCCAAGTGTGACTCCTGTTGCACTTGGGAATGCTATCCCAGGAATCCCTAGTGCGATTCCTAACCCAAGTGTAACCCAGATTGCACTCGGTAGTGCTATACCAGGAATCCCTAGTGCGATTCCTAACCCAAGTGTAACCCAAGTTCCACTTGGGAGTGCTAACCCATATCAGGCCACACCTTTTGGAGGGCACATACCCTCCATACCTAGCATACCTATAGGCGCTACTGGACCCCTACACCATACCACAATGGCTAGGCAGGTCCCGGTTCCGGTCACCACATCCGCTAGTCTACCATACATGGCAAGTCTCAACCTGCCAGATTTAGCTAGGCTCACAAATGACCCCATCAGGCATGACCCTGCTTGGCCCCATATGCCAACTAAGCTTCCCTCTGACATCCCTAAGTTTGAGGGAAAGGCCGGAGAAGACCCCCAGAACCACATCATGTCTTTCCACTTATGGTGTTCCTCCAACTCCATAGTGGACGACTCTGTCCGCCTCCGTTTATTACAGCGCACCTTCACTGGCTCTGCAGCCAAATGGTATATCGAGCAACCCCATGGGACGCATTCCACATTTACCTCCCTTGCCTTGACCTTCCTGCAGTTCTTTCAGCTACCGGTCCGCTATGATGCGGGCGTCGAAATCCTACTGTCTTGTAGACAGAACACGGCCACGCACATCACTGACCATATCCATGATTGGCGTCGGCGCCGAAGCCTATGCAAAATCAAATTAGACGACCGAATCTTTTTAGACTGGTTCCTTAAATCCCTCCTTCCTCTCATTGCGAAGGATGTAGCATCCGAAAGACCCCAGTCTGAAGAGGAGGCCATCCTTAAGGCCCAACAGTTTGACCTTATCTATGCCCAGTCAGGTTACCTATACACCATCATACCTAACGCCCCACGAGGTGACTCTGCACGCGGTGACACACCGGGGGCATCCCATGCCGCTGATGGCATTATTGGCCAAATTACACCGCAAGCAAAACCTTTCAGTATGGTGAGCACCATGCCCGCCCCAGACCTTTCTAGGGCTACATCCAATTCCGGAGCGACAACTTCTTATGCTCAAACAAACCAGACCCATCATGTTCATGGACCCTCTTGTCCACAACATTGTTATGGCCAAGCGCCAGCAGCATATGTACCTCCTACATACTATGCTCAACCTACGGTACAAAACCCCATGCAGTTTCCACAACAGCCCATGCATTACCCACAACCGGTTGCACCGGCTAACCTCACACCTCCACCAGCTCAGGGGTACCAACAACCCCAACAGGCAACTGGACCACCTCCAGCTCCACCTGCATACTATCCACCGCAACCTGCTCCCGCACCTGCGGATCCTCAAAATCCCCCCAATGCTCAAGGGCATGTGTACGCACAACAGCAGCAGCCCCAATATCAAAATAACCAACGCAACCAGGGTGGACAACCCAACCGCGGAAGAGGACGCAACCGTGGAAACAATCAAAACCGCAACCAAGCTCCACAGCCTACCCAGCCCCCGCAAAACAATAACGCGGCGCCCGCTCATCAGAATCCTGATCGGCCACCTAAGCAACCTAAAAATGCTAATTTACGGACAAACCATCCTTGTTCCATTTGCGGTGTCTATGGCCACTATACCTACGCTTGCCCACATCTCGAGCGAGCTCGACAACTATGGACAAATGACACCCATCGTCAAGGGCAGGCGGCTCCTCAGCCACCACCCAACCCCCCACCACCTCCACAACAACCTCTGGTTCTCCAAAACCCCTTTCCAACACAGGGAGTGGTAAACACCCAGCCGTTAGCCCCCCAACAGGGCAACGTGCAACCACAACAAATAACTTACACAGCTCCTGATCAACCCATGTTTGATTCAGGCACCCACCACTTATTGATGATGTCCACCGCTGACGTCAATATCCAAACCCGTCGAAATCAATACGGACCGACTACTGAAGCCCCCCCCGCTGAAAAGGATACTAATGCTCATCCCACTGATCAGACATTGCGTCTACCTCCGGCTTCACTTGATGGCGCTTCCAAAGCACCTCGCTTCCCACTTTGTCGCATCAACAGTAATCCCAATGCTCGCGCTGCGTCGAATTACAACATCGTAGACGACTTAGCCCAGTCTCCTGCAGCCATGTCTGCTTTAGAAGTTTTGCAAAACTGTCCTTCGCAGCGCAAAACTTTGCTCTCCGCCATTGGCGCCATTGACCCCAATGATTCACAGTTGATCGCATTCGATTCAGACCAGTCTGAACCCCGCCTGCCTTCCTCTTTAGCATTCCAAGTTTCCGTTTCTGTTCGGAATCTTGTCATCCATCGGTGCATTATCGATGAAGGGGCCTCCACATGCGTCATGTCCACATTTGTTTGGCAGAAGTTGGGATCCCCTACTCTCCAGCAGTCCACCACTGCATTACGAGCTTATGACGGCCGTTCGGCTCAACCCCTAGGTCTTTTAGCCAATGTCCCTGTCCAGCTGGCGGGTAAAACCGTGCTCATTGACATTGAGGTCATCAATGCCCCACTAGACTATAACCTTTTACTTGGTCGCAACTACATGTACGCCATGAAAGCGGTTGCCTCATCCGTTTTTCGTACCATGATGTTCCCCCATGAGGGACGCGTGGTCAAGGTCGACCAGCTCACCTATTACGATCCCAAGGCCCCTACCACACCTAAAAATGGTCTCACCATGGTTGAACAACCTGTTTGTGGTGCAACTACCTCATTCATTTCCTCAGTAGGACCCAGACTTTACTCTGAGGCGTCGATAACCTCTACATTCCAGGCCATTCCACCACCGTCACCGGAGACCCAGGTCGCTAACCTCTGCACTCTTTCACAAACACCCGGTAATCAACCCTCCTTGTTACCCAAACCACCATTGGTCCCTAGTCACATCGGTGTTACACCTATCCACACAATCCCCTTTCTATTTCCTCCTTCGGGTGTAGTAAGCGCCCCGGTTATGGCTACCCTTAGTCTCCCCGGGTTAACATTGGGATTACCCGTGTGGTATATTACGCCTCCCGTTCCTCCACCGACACCAAGTGTCATCCTACAACCGGTGCAACCCATTGTTACTTCTACCCAACCACCTCCCAGTATCACGACTCCTTCGTCGTCGACGAATCCCCCTCCATTCGTCAGGCCCACTGGGGGCAGAGGCCCACAACCATACACTGCGGTTCCCCCACCCAAGGCAGTTAAACCTCCCCCCATATTTCGTGCTCCTCCAAAATGCTCGCTGTGTGATGAGTTAGGCCATCCAACCCATCAGTGCCCACAGTTACCTGCATTGCAGGAACACATGCAAATGTTGGACGACGACCCCAACATCCCGGTGGTCAAACTAGATCCAAACCCTATGCCTCGTGATAAATCACTGCGTACCAACCACCCATGTGCGATATGCGGTATTTATGGCCACTACTCGCATAACTGTCCTGACATCCCAGACTACAGAGCAGCTCTCTACGAGATGAACAATTTGGACCTAGAGACGGCACCCTCTACTATCGAGGAGATCTACCCTCCCGCATCATCCTCATCCGGAGAGATTAACACCATCTACATGATCTCTTCGACTACCACTACCTCATCACTCGATTCGACCACTCAAAGGTCCCGCAATGATGAAGAGGTTCTCGAGACTCCTACTACCTTTGATTATCCCGGGGAAGACATGCACCATCGTCCATACTTCCTCCTGGAAGAGACTTCATCCACCACCGCTACCCAATCCGCGGTTGAGTCCAAGGATTTCCTTCCTACTAAAATCGACTGGTTAACGGATCCCATGGCCGATATTTCTCCCGTCATCCACATTGACATCTCTGACCCACTTGGTGCCCTTCATACCATCACATTAGGAACCTCCCACAGTGAGCATGAGATCGGAGAATACCAACAACTGTTCCAAGAATTCACTGATGTCTTTACTTGGTCAGATACCGAAATGCCTGGCCTTGACCCCACCATTTATACGATCTCCACTGGATACCCCTCTGTCCGGTCGGCCCCTTCCATTGATCCCTTTGACACACAGGTTCAACCCTTTCAAATCGACCAGGAAACCACATGTCCACAACATGGGGGCAGGCCCAAAACCTTGCCTACTCATCATCATCGTGATCCTCATCGGAGATACTGGGGGCATCCACCCCACAAAGGGAATCCCCCATCATCATATCATCACTTCAGTATGCCACCACGACCCACAGCCTCATGGTATAACACCCCGCCAGCAGTTGCTCAATGCCCTATTGATCTCTCTATGAGACAACATCTGCACCACATTGACACCTCTGAGTTAGGGGGCATAATAGATTACCTCGACCCCGGGATAGGGGGCATGATCAATCATTTTGAACCTTCCCCATCATCTCTATCTCAACACCTCAATGAGCCCATCGTTCAAACCAACACATATGTGATCCACAATCACAAACCCCATGCACATAGCATGGGGGCAGGTCATTAACCCTGCTCACTTTTTCATATTCGTGATCTCAACCATTTTTTAGGTCATGTGTCACTTGTATATTTCAGTTGATTTGATACACCTAGTATTTTTCCCCCACGGGTCATCATTTCTCCCCACCACTGCATCCTTCGCTTGGTGGGATCACCTTTATTTGTAGCCATTTTTTAACCTAGTTCTTTCCTTTAACCATTCCGGAGTCCTTATGACCTCCGTTTTTTGCACCATTTGCACTGCCGGATTCATATTTCCGTGCCCGTGATGATGCTTGAGATCATTTCTCGCTCTCACCTTTAGATTTTCCGGGCATCTTTTCCATGCCCCCTCGTCACCTCGGTTTGCGTGCCACATCGGCCGTTCTCCGTTTTCGATGTGCCTTATATCGCCGGATTCAGTTTTCCGCGCTCATGATGATGCTAGAGATCATTTCTCGCTCTCACCTTTATATTTTTCGGGCATCTTTTCCACGCCCCCCTCGTCACCTCGGTTAGCGTGCCACATCGGCCGTTCTCCATTTTCGACTTGCCTTATATCGCCGGATTCAGTTTTCCACGCTCGTGATGATGCTAGAGATCATTTCTCGCTCTCACCTTTATATTTTTTGGGCATCTTTTCCACGCCCCCCTCGTCACCTTGGTTAGCGTGCCACATCGGCCGTTCTCCGTTTTCGACAATCCTTATGTCACCGGATCCAGTTTTCCGCACAGATGACGGTGCTTGAAACCTTTTCTCGCCCTCATCAATCCATTTTTTGTTCGGTATAATTTTATCCCTTTTTCGGGTCGAGCAACCCCTTTTACGAAAAAGGCACTTAGGGAGTTTCTGTTAAGCTCTTTTCTGACTCCTAAAACAATGAAAAGATCGCCGAGCAATCTTGCTTCCTTTCATGCTCGATAAACGTATCTGAAAGGGCGTCTACCTGGTATAAGTTTACCCCTTTTCCGGACCTTGTAGACTAATTACGAAAAAGGTATACTCTAGTCACATCGGCTAGAAGAGTTCTCCATCCGCATCATTTTATGCTTTTTCGGGCCTTGGAGACTAAACTTACGAAAAAGAAACACCAATAGAGTCCACTTACCGTTTTCAGACTCTCTAAACATGAAAGCAACCATGAGCATGCGCCGTCCTGGGCTCACAAAATCCACAAGACAGTACCATTTCAGAGCACACTTTTATCCCTTCTTGGAGCTCATTAAAACTACGAAGAAGGAATCAATGGTGCCTCTTGGCGCTACAACACATCACGTCTACTCACATAGCAGCTTCCCCATTTTGGTCGCCTTTGTTCAGAGTATTCTGCAGTATGTCACCTTGACAATTCCTCGACGGCACCTATCAGCTCGTCCTCCCCCCCCAGAGTAAGTACATACCCTTCAGTCCCTAAAAGATGATCCCCACACCTACAAGTCAGTCCCCTACGCTGCCAGGTCAACCATGTCATCATGCTCTGAACAAAGGAAGTTTGAGTCTACCCATTTTTTGACCCAGTTATTTCCCATCCCCACAACTATGTCAGTCCTACCAGCAGTACTACATCACTTCAGTTCTACACCTCGAGCTCCTATTAAGGAAACATCATTGCCTTGTTAGTTGCTGGTCTCCCTCTGTCGACGACAACCACATTGATTCCAGAGGATAGGCCTAGAGGTCCCTGTGTCTTGGACTCATTACCATTTATAATGAGTGCCTACGGATCATTTCGAGAGAAATCCTCAGTACCTCTCCCAATGGTTGTTTCTCACATGCTCGACTTCAACACCTTGATCGCATCGTTGAGACTCGCACAGGGTATTGGTCCGTTCAGTTATTAGTCGAAGACCCCGGATACCTCCTGACTCCTCCACATTTGAGAGTCTTCCTATGGATAACACCAGTTACACTTTTTCTATAGATATCCGGGCTGCGCATGGCGACAGTATTCAGATTTACCCAGGTTCCATACTCCCTTGAGTATACAGTTACAATACTGCCTAGAGATGGCTCACAGTCATTGAGTCCATACAGATGTTGGACACCTTCAGTTTCAGCAGTTCAACAGTTATTCCAGTGTATCAGTTATTGAGATCAGCCATGATCATGAGAATATCCCACAATCATGTCCCCTCTGGACCATTATGATGTACCAGTATATTTCTTTACGTATTAGATCCCCCTTCTTGGGACTAATTGTTTTGTATATGTCTTGATACGAGCATGGGAATGCCCGCCTCGTCCTTTATCAGAGATTATACCTCATTCATATTGAGGCAATGTAATATTTTTTGTTTTTGCAGCTTCCAAGGGCCGTGGCTCCAGTCTCCAACCGGTCTCTTCTCTCCCCTAAAACCCAGAAAAAGGACAAAAGAACTATGATGTCTATCGGCCATACGATGAGCTCCTGCCCTCACACATCAGGGGGCAATCTGTTAACACCTAAAAAGTGCTCACTAGCTCATTCCCTTACTCACATGACCCATTTGTCCACTTTTCCACCATCTGAGCCTCTGAAACCAACAAAAGGTCACCAAAAGACCTTAGTACACCCCTTTTTCCATTAAAAAAGATTATTTTTCCAAGAAAATCATAAAAAACCCTCAAAAAGGGTCCAAATTCCCAAAAATATTAAAAAGGGAATTAAAATATTATTTTTATTCAAAAAAGGAAAAAGGAGGGAAAAATACCTAAACTATGTTGGTCAATACCATTGGTTTCCACAAAACCACAAATGGTATTCCTCACCACCAAAAACTATAAAAAGGTGGTAGGGGCTCCTCATTTCACATCCTTCCATTATCTCATCCTTATGCTGCTGAAATCTCCCCTGAGCACTTTTAGCCATTGAAGCAACCTTGGAGAAAGAGACCTATTGGAGTTTGGAGCTACTCATCTTGGGAGTTGCTCAACATCAACCTTCACCATTGAAGGTAATATCGCAAGCACTTGCTTGCCCCCCACTTTTCAATACAAAAAATTATTTCTTATGTTTCTTGTTCTTGATTTTTGAAATATTTAAATTATTTGCTTAGATTCTTGCTTAGATTCTTGCTTAGATCCATGAAAAGTATTGTTTATTTAGTTTATTGTTTTTATTTCTATTGAAACTGCTACTACTAGTTAGTAGGTGCCCATAGCACTAAGCTTGGTTGCAAAACCGAGCCAACAGCTATACAGAGACAGCCAAAGATGAGTTTGCGAAAGGATGGGACAATCTGTATAAAATTTCTGAAGATTATGTTAATCCCAATACGAATGGAGAATTAGGATGGCACAATTCTAGTTCGGCATCCTCCGATTCAGATGAGGCCCTTGAGAAGCAGAACTAGTTGCATGAAGTGTCCTTTCGAATATGTGCATGGATAACACAGTCCCTGTGAAGGGTAGCCACGGAGGAGTATGTGTTACGTACCTATGAGGGATTTCCCAACTTGGGCACGTTTCTCACAGAATTTGAGGAAAAAATGGCAGAACCACAACGTCTCTTGGCCCTAGAGGAATCCCTGAAGGCTATTCTTGTGTTATGGTGGGAAGCGCATAAATCAAACATCACATCTTGGCCACTATGTCAACGCCTCATGGAGGTTTGGTTTGGCGAAGCTGCGGAGGATGACCATATGCAATATGACAGACGAGGAGACCCGAAGGTGCATATGAATGCCTGTCAACATCAATGGGGATCGAGAGCACGACAGGAGTGGGTACATTCATTAGTACACACATTGGATGAGGTACTGTAGAGTTGGTATGTCGCAGCAGGACTACGACATGGGACGACTTCTTGGGAGTAGCTTACCATTGGATTTAGCCAATAATTTTTCATTCTCAGACAAGAATCCCTTGATCCACACTGTGCTACAAGCAATCCGTGGAAAAATAGTTGAAGTAGCACCGACTAGACAACCGATGGAACTCAAAAGGACTACGACACCAAAAATGCTGATGGAGTGTTACAACGTCACAAGGAAGCCCAAAGATGATGATGACCCCAGAGATACATATGTGCCAGAATCAGTAGGTATTCGTAGTATGGTGGCACCAGATATACCGCCAAAGAAACCTAATGCGAAGTCGGTCAAGCCGCGGCTACATCAACCGAAGCTAAGAAACCAACAACACATGCCAGCTGCAATAGTCAGAACAATCAAAGCAGAAGCACTGATAGATGACATTGAGAAATACACAACAACGACCTAGTGAAATCAGCAAAGAGTGGCTATGGAAGAGAAGCCAATGATATGGCGAAGTATCGACACAACAGTGCTCATTGTGTCGATATAAAAAAGGAAAATCTATCGACATATTGTAGGCAAGTCGAAAGCTGCCACGATGCATGACAGTTCAATCCGACAATAAAGGCCGCAGTTATACCACACCTGACAACGACAAATCCAAGAACATCGGGAGTTAATAACCAATGCATGCGATGGATTTGGCGGATCCCAATGAGATTTGGCAATTATGACCCATGATCGGATGGATACTACCGGCCAGTATATAAGCGATGAAGCAGAAACAAATTTAGCTACTTCAGTATCCCAAGAGCCGAATGAAAGTGTATGCTTCCAGTACCAGCACCGAAAGACCGCAGCGCACACCAGTTGCGCAGGAGCAGCCATAAGTTATGTATACAGTCCCACACAAGAAAAAGCAGAGTGTGACTCGACCCCCCGACACTAGTTGGGAGAAAAAGAAAGGCACCCGGGCATCTGCAAGGTTTACGAATGACACTGTAGGCCCCTCAGCTGCTGAAGCTATGCAAGATGGATACGATGGCCCCATGCTCTCACAGTACATTCCACCATGTCGGGTGGGGGTGCCCATGCCGCGGATCAACAAGAACGAAAAATACTCCATCGTGGTCGCATAGGTACCACCAGGGGTTACTGAAGTTGGGGATATTAGAGCCAAATTGCAGAGGTTACAGTACATTGATCATGACCTATCCAAGTTTAAAGAATATGCGGAGGCTTATGAGGACATCCCCCACGCAGGAGGCCCAACTACAAAGGAATCTAAGAAGTGGGCATTGTGATTGGCACGCTCAGGGTTGCTCGGTATCACCCTCCTATCGCATTTTGGGCGCTTGGCATAGGTCAACGCATGCGTCAAGCAACTCCTCACATGCTTCCATGATAGATCCCTCTGGCTACATGAGAGAATCCTAGTCACCATCGACCTAATTTCTAGAATCACCGGCCTGCCTCAGGATGGAGCTGACCCTTCCCCATTTTTCCAGGGTAAGGACAATGACAAGAAATTAGCCGAACAATTGTCCACAAAGTATGGCATAGAGAAATATTCCAGAGGCTACCTAATCAATACAATTAACAACCAAGCAATCAGAGTAGGGGAAAAGATACTTGTGGTCAAAGTAACACGGAAAAATTGACCGTTGCAATGTAATTCAGGTGTCATCGCAGCTACGGAACGTTGTGCCGCAGGAGAATAGATGAACTGGGCTCAGTTCCTACTCCACGAATTAACCGAGGATGTGTATGATGCACAGGAGTACGGGCAACCATTAAAATATTCATGGCTACTCCTCCTCATTGCCTTAAAAGCATGGAGGGAACCAGATGACTATCAAGGGGTGGATCCCATGGAACCACGAGTGTGTGATGGTGCGCGGTACAAGAACCTATGGGTGACCACTAACAAGGAACGACAAAAGGAAAACGTCACACAGTTTTATATATGGCTCGAGAGGATGCATATAGACACAAAAATGATACTGCGGATCACAGTGCAAGCTGCGACAAAGTATCACCCCATCGCCCAGATATCCATCGAAGAACACACGATTTACCTCCAGGCCCGAGCTGATCCGACCAAGCAATGGATGCAGACACAGTACAAGATCACCGAGGGCGAGCTCAACAATATCATCACCAAATGGCCATAGATATGGAAGAACCCTATAGATCCGAAGGATATCGAACAAGGGCAGGAAACAGGGCGACACGACCAATCCAAGGAAGACAAAGCTTCCGCGAACCAAAAGGAGAGCACATAATAGGAGACAGATGCGCAGGACCAGACAATAGAGTCTGGAAGCGATGGGGCGTCCATAGCCAACACCCTAACAGATTCAGAACTAGACCTCCAACAGGAAGAACGAAGGACGAAGAAGAGAATGGACCGTGCCGACGGTAGCACACAGGCAGGGCTCACTGCGTAGTAGGCCGACATATTTCTGGATATCATTACGCAGATCGTAGAGAGTAACCTCCGAAAGTTTACACAATATTCAATGGAGAATTTCCAGTACATAGGGGAGATGTTAAACATTGTGGTGAATACAATAATCAACATAAGGGTACCACATGGGGATATCCAACAAAACCTGCCGACTCCCAGAGTCGAGGTATAAGTGGGCACCCAACAACGCATAGTCCAATTCGAAACCCACGCTATTGTGATAGGAGATAATACCTTGGAACTCGAGGTTCGGAAGGCTGACCTGGAAATGGTCAATTTCAACTTACTCCTAATGTTGACACTACATCGAGTCCAAGTGGCATCAAGCACAGAAATCTGCGACCGCGAGGCTGCGATGCACAACAAGATGGTCGAATACAAGAAGCAACTGCAACACAATGAGATGGAGGCACAACACCTTCGAGATAAACACACCATAGTACTGGCTGTGAAAGTACAAGCTATCGAGGAGAAGGCTCAATTAGAAGAAGCCTTGGCTGGGAAAGAGAAGGTCATCGAGGATTAGACTATAGCACTCACTGCAAAGGAAAAGGTTGTAGAGGAATGGACGAGGTTAGAACGAGCACATGCGCAGGCATGTGAAAAGGCGGTGTAGCTAGGGTTTTATCCATAGATTGTGCAAATGAGCACCTACTAAGGAGAATGGACTCCTTAGTAGCAGTTCAGTAAATGGAGATTAAAATGCTAAAACAGAAATGTAAACTACTCTAAAACATGTGCATGAAACATAAACAACAAAATATAAATAATGGTTTTTGTATTAATTTTTACCTCCAATGTGAAGGTTGGTGAAGCTCTTGCAATGTCCAAGAGGGTTGCTCCAAGCTCCAATGTGCTCCTTCTCTTTCTCCAATGGTGGGAATGGGCCAAAAGGGGCTCTCAAGGTGAAAGTGGCTCAATGGTGAGCTAGGGTTTCAAGAGAGATTTTGGCAGAGTAAGGGTATACTTGATTGTGGATATGGAATAAGGGGTCTCCATCACCTATTTATAGTTTTTGGTGGTGGAGTGATGGCCCATGGTTTTGGGAACCATATGGTTTAGGGCAGTTGTATAGGGTTTTTTCCTCCTTTTCTTCATTATTTTATATTTTTTATTCCCTTTTTAGAGGGATTTTGCTCTTTTTGGAGGAAAAAGGGGTTTTTTTAGCCTTTTTAAGGCTTTTTTGATGGTTTTGTGGCCTTTTGGAGGCATTTAAGGCCTTTTGGAGGCTTTTTAGTGGGATTTTCAGGGTTTTTAAGGGAAATATGGTAGGAAAATGGACAAATGAGCCATGTAATGGGGTAGATGAGGTAGTGAACACTTTTTGGGTGTTAACAGATTGCCCCCTGATGTATGAGGGTAGGAGCTCATCATATGGCCGATGGACATCATAAGTCATATATGGTTTTCCTGGGGATGGAGAAGAGAAGAAACAAACTGAAGCTCGGAACAACGATCCCGAACAAACTGCAAGAACTAAAAGTACATAACCTCAATAATGGATGAGGAATCATCTGATCATATGGACGAGGCGGGCATACCCATGCTCGTATCAGGACATAACATAATAATAACAATGGGGTCCAAAAAATGGGGACCTGACATATACATGACCTCAAATACTGAATGAGGAAGAATCTCAATATATGGACGAGGCGGGCATACCCATGCTCGTATCAAGATACATAAAACGAACTGTGAGGCCCGACAAAGGAGGACCTGTAAGATACATAGAGAACCACTGTGTACATCATAAGGGTCCAGAGGGGACACAAATCTGGGACATACTGCTGGGCTGACCATGTCTGAGTTGAAGAATTGATACACTGGAATGGCAATAGTGCTACTGAATGTGGTACCAAAGGAACTGATGAGCTGCTGGATCAGAGTGACAAAGGGTCATACTCTCAATGGTACACTGAACTGGAACTGATTTGGGACTGAACTGGGTACTCAAGGAAGCATATAAATGGATGGCTTCCGAATACAATCGCCAACGTAGCCCGGATATCCACGGGAACATATAACTGGGTGTTCCGAAGTGACTCACCAATGTGCTAGAGTCGGGGGAAATCCGGGGTCTTCGACAAATAATGGTAGGGATGTAACTCCTGCGCGATTCTCAACGATGCGATCAAGGTGCTGAAGTCGAGCATGTGAGAAACAACCATTCGGAGAGGCAATGATGACTCCTCTCAAAATGGTCCGTAGGCACTCACCACAGATGGTGATGGGTCCAAGGCGCAGGGACCTCTGGGCTATCCTCTGGAATAGAGGGGCTGTCGTCGACAAAGGGAGACCTGCAACTATCAAGGCAATGATGTTTCCTTGACAGGAGCACGAGGTGAAGAACCGAAATGTGATAGTACTGATGGCAGGACTGGCAAACGGGGGGGACAACTAGGCAAGTAGAGTGAGTGGACTCAAACTTCCTTTGTTCAGAGTATGATAACGGGGATGATCGGGCAGCATATGAAACTGACTGATGGGAAAGGGATCATAGCTGTATTTGATCTGGGAGGGGGACTGGGCTGAGGGATGCTCAAGCTGGGGTAAAATGGCAGGAGACTGCAGAATACTCTGAACAAAGGCGACCTGATTGGGGGTGCTGCCGAGATGATCGATCATAGTGCCAAGAGGCACGAGGGAACTTCTTCATGGGTTAAGGAACTAGAAGAAGTCAGTGTAAAATGGTACTGTCGTGTGGATTTATACGAGCCCAGGACAGTTCATGCTCGTGATTGCTTTCAATTTTAAGGAGTCTGAAAGCGATAAGAAGACTCTGAAAGAATGGAATGGTACTGTCGTGTGGATCTGTACGAGCCTAGGACAGTTCATGCTCGTGGTTGCTTTCAATTTTATAGAGTCTGAAAGCGATAAGAAGACTCCAGGGGGTTGCTTTTTCGTGTGTTAGTCTCCAAGGCCCAAAGAAGCATAAAAGGATGCAATGAAGAACTCATTAAGCCGGTGTGACTAGAGTATTCCTTTTTCGTAATTAGTCTACCAGGTTCGAAAAAGGGTTAAACTTATACCAGATAGACGCCCTTTCAGGTACTTTAATGAGCATGAAAGGAAGCAAGATTGCTCGGCGATCTTTTCATTGTTTTAGGAGTCAGAAAAGAGCTTAACAGAAACTCCCTAAGTGCCTTTTTCGTAAAAGGACTTGTCCGGCCCGAAAAAGGGATAAAATTATACCGAACAAAAGGAATGGCCAGGCAAGGAGGAAGTGTTCAATCAAGGAACATAAATGATGACCAAGAACGAGGGTAGGGGGGGGGAACACTGGTGGGCCTCCTTGCGGGGTGAATGAAATGGTGGCAAAATAACGAAACATTTGTAGTATGACATGAGTGAATGGCTCATGTACAAGTGTGGAACAATCCGATGGAGGCCGATGTGGCACGCAAATCGAGGCGACAAGGTATCAAGACATAATGTTGAAACTGTACTGAGTGAGAGCGAGAAATGATCTCAAGCATCATCACGAGCTCGAAAAAATGAATCCGGTGATATAAAGAGTGTCAAAAATGGAGAACGACCGATGTGGCACGCAAATCGAGGTGGGGGGCGTTTTGGAAAAAAAAGACCCAAAAAATCTGGGGGTGAGAGCGAGAAATGATCTCAAGCATCATCACCGACTCGAAAAAATGAATCCGATGATATAAAATATGGGAAAAATGGAGAACGGCCGATGTGGCACGCAAACCGAGGTGACTAGTGGCGTCTGCTAAAATGTGTAAAAAATGATGGGCACAAAAAAATGCAACGAGGTGACCATCAGGATGGTCTCGTTGTGCTGAGTCTAGTGGTGGAAACAGTTCGAAAAACGGACTCCGTATGGGTTCAGAATGGCCAAAACAAGAAAAATTCAACTGAATATAAATAGTGAGTGGGTCCAACATGACAAGTGGTAGTTGTACTATTTGACTTTGACTAGTGATCAGAGTGGACCAGAGATAAGGTGTCATTTCTGGACGATCCGACCGACCAATTTCAGATCCGAGAGATACAGGTATTCCGTCAAACTCATACCTGCACGTTTTTTGGGTTCGGGGGGTGGGTAGTGGGTCCCAGGGCTTATTTGTACGGTCCACGTGGGGTGGACCGCGGGTTTTCAAGAGGGAGCCGCGGTCGGAGACCGCGGGTTCCACGGCGAATGACGCGCGTGGAGACGGCGGGGATCGATGTGGAACACACGGTCTACGACCGTGTCTTCCGAGGCTGAACACGCGGTTTGGGACCGCGTGTTTGGGACTGACAGTCGCGGTTGTGGACCGCGACTGTGGGCCAAACAACCGCGGTACCAAACCGCGGCAAGGGGGCCTAAAGCCGCATTTTGGAGCGAGTTGTTAGGACTTCCCCGGGGGGGGGGGGCGGGGGGCAAGGTTTATTTCTTTGACATGAGTCTGATGAGTTTTCCTTGCGTGTTTGACATGATGCCGCTAGTACTATGGAGAGAGCGGGAGATCCCAGATGAGATAGTGGATTACATCCGGGATGATGGTCATGTGCGGGCGGTGTTGGGGATGTGCGGACTGCTGAAGTTCGCGTAGGTACCCATGATGCGTTCAGCAGGGTTGCTGCTGAATCGGCTAGTGAGTTTCTGGGAGCCAGACATACAGGCTTTCATGGTGCAGGGTGAGAGGGTGGACCTCACCCTGAGAGATGTATACTTCCTGACGGGGTTGCCCTGTCTGGGTAGGGTGGCGGATACGCAGCCGAGAGTATTTGCCGACGTGGATATGGAGGACATGCTGGAGCGATACTGTGCTCCAGAGGCTAGGGTGCATAGGAATGCACTCCAGGTGATAGACCTATAGGAGCCGGCGATACAGGCGATTGCAGCATGTGTGGTACGTGTGTTGGGGTCCCAGTCACCGGAGAAGGTGTCTGGGGGCCAGATGCAGCTTGTGGAGCGCGTACTGGATGGGGTCTATTATGCGCGGGGCTAGATGTTCCTCATCTGTGTACAGTGACAGCTGACGGCGGTGAAGGAGTTTGGCAAGGGGTTTTGCTATGGTTCCTTCCTATGTGCATTTTTCATGGAGAGGGTACCCACCCTGCGGCCGCGGGTACCGATCAGGGCAGGAGGTTTGAGGGAGCTGCAGATGGTGAGGTGGGGCGAGATGATGTGCCACCGGGGTGGCTGGGAGGTGGGTAGGTACTTTACCCAGGAGTTATACCTGCAGTGGCTACAGATGCCACTACCACTGGACGACTATCCGTATAGGGATATGGACTACACGGGAGACCCAGAGGCGCCGCGAGCACCAGGACAGGCATGAGGACCAGACGGTACGTATTGATTTACTTGCATGTTGTGGATGTCAAGTTTTATATATGATGTGTGGTATGATATATACTGTTACTGACTGATGTGTGATTTACAGATGTGGGTCCGAGACCGCCGCTAGGACATGTGGCACGTAGGGGACATGTGGCGGCACCAGCCTTACCCAGCCGAGGTGAGGTGCGTCGGCGGGACGCAGAGGGGACTCTGGAGTCTGTTCGAGTGTTTCTGGATCGGTTACTAGTTGGAGTGACCGACGAGGTATGGCGGGATGTGGATCCCGATGTAGTTCAGGATTGCATGAGGGCACCCCGAGAGTTCAGGTCGATTACGATCCGAGTGGCAATCTTAGCAGACAGGGCTTGGGCACAGGAGCCCGTAAGAGATGAGGATTTTCCGGAGGAGGAGCGAGGGGAGGAATCAGAGGCAGCAGATGTAGGTAGTGATGTAGGTTATGACTCTCATTAGGGAGTACAGGGGACTCCCCCCGAGTTTTGTAACTCCGACATGTATCTCATGAGATGTATAGATATTTTTTGTGTATAGATGAGTACAGGGGTACTCAGGACATGTATAGCTGATGAACATGTGTTTTTTGATATATATATATATGCACATGGATGCACCTTTTTGTGATATTGTTTTAGTTGTACGCACGTGGATGCGCTTTATGAATTGTGATATGTTTTACTTTGCACGTGGATGCAAGTAGTATAGGATGTTGGGCACATGGATGCCCCTTGTGTACGTTATGTGATGTATTGCATATGGACGCAACACTATGTATGTAGGACTAGGCACGTGGATGCCCCTGTATATGAATGTGTTTGTATTTTTTATTGCACGTGGATGCAAATGTTTATGTGATGATAGGCACGTAGATGCCCCTTGAAATCTTTTTGGGTTTTTATATATTTTTATGAGATGCTATGCATGATGGAGGTTTTACATGGTGTGATTGATATGCCAATCTAGGATGTTGTTGGCCATTTGGTCCGCGACACTATTTTGAGCTCTTGGGACATGGGTGAATGTTATAGATTCAAACTGCCGGCTAAGTTGTTTTGTGCGCAGGAATTTTCTAAAGAGGCAGGGATCACGCACCTGGTAGCAGTTGTTGAGCTGGGAGACAAGCAGTTGGGAGTTGAGGAACACATGAGGGTGACGTATGCCCAGCTGGAGGGCGGCAGTCAGGAGACCGGTCACGGCATCATACTCTTCCTGGTTATTGGTACCAGCGCCTATGTAGATTCCATCAAGGTGAATCATTTCATGGGAAGGGGAATATAGAACCCACGCTGCTGAAGCCAGGTTGGGAGACCAGCAGCTTGCTCCATCGGTGAAGGCAGTGTAATAAGGTGGAAGATGGTCCATCTGTGGTCATGCAAAAATGAAGAAGGTAAGATCATGGTAAAAAAGGTGAAAAACAAGAAAGAGAGCAAACTGTATAATGCGGACCAATGGGGCCGCGAGTTATTTAGGGATAAAAGCGTTTAAGATACAACCCATTACGAGGGTTGCGCAAAGGGTGACCTTCGGAGTCGGCTAAGATGTATGCCCCCTTGCCGAGACAAGTCTGCACGATGTAAGGGCATTGCCACATGGATTCAAACTTCCCTTTACCAGTTTTGTCATGTGCTTGGTCATAGGCGAGGACGAGGTCCCCTTCATGGAAAGTTCGAGGATGTACATGTTTGTCATAACCAGCTTTGGAGCGGTTCTTGGCAGCTTCAATGGTCTGAAGAGCGGCACGATGGTCTACATCGGCTTGTTCGAGGGATAGCAGACGTTGCTCGAGTGGGGAGGTATCAGGGAGAAGCTCGACGACGATTTGTAAGGCATGTATCTGACACTCGATGGGGAGGACAGACTCTACGCCGTGAACTAAATGAAATGGGGTAAAACCAGTGGTAGTCTTGGTGGATGTACGGTAAGCCCATAAGGCGGGGAAGAGCATATGGTGCCAATTGGACTTATGCCGGTCAACAGTAATTCCTTTCTGGGAAACAATAAAACCCAACAATCGGCCTGCTGGAACGCAAAAGACACACTTGTGTGGGTTCAAGCGGATTTGATACTTGCGACAATGCAGAAAAACTTGCCGAAGGTCGTTAAGATGATCTGATCGTTTCTGGGAACGAGCTGTAAGGTCGTCAAGGTAGACGAGCAGGATATGGACCAAATCGTGAAAGCAATAGGTCATGGCCCGCTGGAATGTGGCACCCACATTTTTGAGGCTGAAAGGCATGATGTGATAGGCAAAGGTGCCCCATGGGGTGGTAAAGGCGGTTTTGTACTGATCCTCTTTTCGGATCTGGATCTGATTGTATCCGGAAAAACCGTCCATGAACGAGAGGACTTCATGCTCCGCACACGCATCGATGAGCTGGTCAATAAATGGCGTGGAGAAATTGTCTTTAGGACAGGCGCGGTTTAAATCTCGGAAGTCAGTGCATACTCTAATGGTGCCTTGTTTTTTGTTAACGGGAACAGGGTTGGAAACCCAGGTGGTATAAGCAATAAGATAAATGAATCCTGCCTTGCGAAGTTTCTCAATCTCTGCTTTGACAGCTGGGAGCTTTGAGGGATGAATGGGACGCTGTTTCTGATGGACGGGGGGTACATCAGGCCATGTGTCAATGTGGTGCTCTATAATGGTGGGGTCAAGACTGGGCATTTCGGTATAGGACCAGGCAAAGACATCACGGAACTCTCTGAAGAGGTTTTTGTATTCCTCAATCTCTTGCTTACTACAGAAGGCTCCTAAAGTGATGAGTTCAGGGGCACTCCCAGGGGCAGCGATATCAATTTGGATGACAGGTGAGATGTTGGCCATGTTACCCTCCTCGAAGGCGTCAGGAGCAGGAATAGGGTCCTTGAACCAGTCGACCTTGGTGGGAAGGAAGTCTTTGGATTCAACCGCAAATTGGGTAGCGGTGCTAGAGGAAGATGCTTCTGGGAGGAAATACGAACGATGGTGCATGTCATCCCAGGGATACTCCGGGGCAGTGAGTGCCTCAAGAATCTCCTCATTAGTACGGAAAGTTTGGGCTGTCAAATCGGTTGATGCGGGAATGGTAGTGGAAGAGATCATGTAAATGGTGTTGACCTCCCCGGATGGGGGTGAGATCGAGGGGTGAATCTCTTCAATGGTGGGTGGTGCCGTCTCGAGATCCATATTGTTCATCTCATAGAGAGCTGCTCTGTAATCAGGGAGATCGGGACAGTGATGTGAATAATGCCCGTAAATACCGAAGATGGCACAGGGGTGGTTAGTGCGCAGTGATTTGTCGCGAGGCTTAGGGGTGGGATCTAGTTTGACAACCGGGAAACTGGGGTCATCGTCGAGCATCTGCATGTGTTCCTATAATGCAGGCAACTGTGGACATTGGTGAGTCGCATGGCCTAACTCATCGCACAACAAGCATTTGGGAGGAGCACGAAACACGGGGGGGTTTTTGACTGTCTTGGGAGGTGGGACAACAGTGTAAGGTTGGGGTCCTCTTCCCCCAGTGGGTTTGGTAGGAGGAGGGGGATTCATGGAGGATGAAGGGGTAGAGACACCGGGGGGTGGCTGAGTGGTAGTAGCCATGGGTTGCACCGGTTGGAGGACAACGCTTGGTGTCGGCGGGGGAACGAGAGGCAAAAGATACTGTTGAAATATTGTAACTTCAAAGAATATTATATTTGTATGTGATTATACTATAAATCCGGAGATGTTTATTCCTCCGAGTTGGGTGTGGTAACTAGGGTTATTAGACCCACCATGTGGGGGTTGGCCCAGTCAGTTATAATGGGGTATTTAACCTAATGGTTAAATACGAGCCTACATGTACTTGTGTAAAATACATATCAGAGTAGTGTATAAATAGAGGAGGTGTGTTCCTCATTTGATACACTCACTTACTTGAGGATAGCGCACTTGTGGAGGAGAGGTCTGCTATTGTGGAGGAGGAGATCATGTCTCAGGGTTTCATCTTTGTATATTGCTGGTCATCTATATTGAGGAAGCTTTGCTGGGTTTTCTACCCCATGAGGGTTTCCCAGGATAAATCTCTGTCTCTTGTGTTTATGCTGTGCTTGTTGTTTCTTCAGTGATCCTATATATGCTATTATTGTGAAATGGAATGTAATGCTGCTATTTTCTGTCTTAGCATATTAAATCTTAACATGGTATCAGAGCTAACCTGAAGGAAGACAAGGTATGGCACTTACGACACTTGCTTTACTTACGATAATTTGAAGGTTAGGGTTTTACATAGCAAAAACCAGTCTTCGTGGAAATTTCGCTATAAATCCATTTCTGCGAAGGTTCAGGGTCTGAAAAGTTTACAGGTTGAAGATAACATCCCCAGGTACCTTGTGTCCAAAGGGCACCCTCAGATTCGTTGTACGTTATGATTTATGATCAGTACAAGTTAGGGTTTCTGCCTCTTCCAGATCTCAGTCAAAATCAGGTAACCTTGGAAAAAAGGTCATAACTTGGGCTAGGAAGCTCCAAATGAAATTCCGTAAAAAGTGACAGGTAGTACACAGACTGTACTATCTCAGGAAAGTTTTTCAGAGGCCGAATATGAACCAGTGACACGTGGCATTCCTTACAAGTTCGCTCTCCTGTTTTATCCCATAAACAGGTCACGTTGCAACACTTGGCATAACTCTCTCTCAGAGAGTCCAATTGAGGTCAGACCTGTCAATATGGAAAGATAACAGGTCGAGCTATCTCAGGAAAATTTTTTAGAGGTCTAAGTTCAAACAGTGACACGTGGCACGCCGTACAAGTTCGCTCTACTGTTTTATCCCATAAACAGGTCACGTTGCGACACTTGGCATAACTCTCTCTCAGAAAATCCAATTGAGGTCAGACCTGTCAGGATGGAAAGATGACAGGTCAGGCTACTGTAGAAAAAGGGTTTCAGACCATGTGGAGCAAAAATTTCAGAGTTATAGCAGAAACAATCAGGTGCATATTTCTGTCAAAACAAAATTATTTTTCGAGCACCTTTATTCATGGCTTCCGAAATTTAGGGTTTCGGAGAAAGTTAGAATTTTTGGAATCGGAGTCCACGGCTGAATGCTACTCAGGAAAATAGAAATTTAGAGACCAAGATCGAATTTTTTGGTTGGGTGGAAGACTGGGCTTGATCAAACCCCAGTTCGGGATTTTGATCGGAAAGATGGAAAATTAGGGCTTCAGCAAAAGTTGGAATTTTTGAAGTCTGTAACCATGGCTGGAAACTCCTAAGAAAAATAAGAGTTTAGAGCATTGGATCGAACCTTTTGTTTGGGCAGAAGGGTGGGCTTTATCAAACCCTAGTTCGGGATCCTGTCCAGAAGATCCAGAAGTTTCAAAGGCAATTTTGAGGGGTCAAATTTTGGAAATTCCAAAATTGAAGTATGCTAGTTTGATCAGCTCAGCAAGACATATTCTTTCATCCATTCAGAAGTGTGAAAGTCAAAGATTGAATTTTTAGGGTTTCTCTAGAAAACCCTAATCAAGCTCCAGATCAAGTTTCAGGGGGAGTTGAGGCTAAGGCCTTACATAAGAAGACTACAAGAAGTCTCGACAGGTATGACTTAAGGAGGTTCAGGTATGTCTTGAAATCTGATTCTTGATTAAGTTCATAATGTGTTTTGTCTTCATGTTATTTATTAGTACAATCTTGATTAATGTTAGAATTGTCTTATCACCCTAGTAACAGTATGAATGCATGTGAATGATCGAAGACATTCATTGATTAGGGTTATATGATTGTACTAATGCATTATGGTGTTGTGTGAGGTTGATGTTGTCTGCTAACAAGATACAGGTACATCACAAAAGACAAATCAAGTTCCATGACCATGACCACATGAATACAAAGACTCATCCATAATCTTTGTTCTACTTACGAGGTATGTATGAACTTGTTATATTATGCTTAACCTATGAGACATGCAGGTTCTAGCTCAGGATCTCTAAATCAATGAAGAGATTGTTTAGGTATGTTGCACATAACTAAGCAGGTATACTAATCCAGGTATGTTTTCCTATGTCATGTTAGAATCTTACCTTGTGATTAGGATCCCTTATATAAGTATACTTGGTATGATTGGTTATGCTTATTCATAAAGTTAGTAATCAAGGGTTTATGCATATCATGTCTCTTATCTTGGTTGATTATTTAACTAACTAGATCAAACAAGAATATGCATAAGTAAAGGAAGACTTCCCTGAAACCTTGAATATTATCTATAATCATGATTATACATTTTCAAGATTATTTAGAACTATAATGTTTTGATAACATTGAGATTATACTAATGAATGTATGTTTGTGTATGAGATCATGATGATGACACTAGTGCACATTTGAGCATGCACAGTGGTACAGAATGAATAGAAGTTCAAAAGACATACAGAAGATCAAGCGGGAGGCAACCACACAAACATAAAAGATAAGTATTTGAGTTGTTATTTGAAATAGTAAATGATATTGCTTGTAATAGATTGTATGCATATTTGTATTCCTATAATATATCATGCTGAGTGTAAATATTCATAGAACATTGAACAGTATACTACTAATATGCATATGATTGGTAAGTTGGACAAACATTCCATTGTTGCTTGTCTAGAATGAAACCTCTTTGCTGACATGCTAAGAGTTGTGCACACTCTCGATAGTATGTTCTGGTAGAGATGGAAGGCATCTAGATAGCCACTGTATGCATACAGGATATGGGAAAGTGTTGTGCCAAAGTATTGGTCAAAATAGTTGCATCACTATGTAAATGATATCTGTATGCATAATAGGTTATCATGTCAATATGATTTGATGATTATGAAGTATTACTAATCATGTACTTAATTTTGATTTGTAGGAAAGGTCATGAAGAATGATGGACACCGTACAAGTGGTGGATGTTCAAACAAGAAGATTTACAAATCAAACAAAATATAGAAGGCTCATGGCTAGAAGATTCTCTTAGAAAGGGGAAGAGAATCATGACAAGATGTTTGCTCCAAGTATGGTGTAATTAAAGAAGAAGTGTGAATCAGGTTCTGTATAGGTACCTAGGATCGATAATAAATTGATAAGCTTAATGATCACCATGGGTGATGTGGATCTCAACCTTTGCTACAAGGTTGAATATGATTTATATACACATATGACATGGATGCAAGAAGGAACTCACCATAGAGTTCGAATGATATTGAGGTTCATATCAGTAGACCCATCTAATGAGAGATGGCACAGATAGATATGCAGAAGATCATTCAATGCAGAAATGAAAATGAAAGATCTCAAATTGATGCTTTACTTCCTAGGTCTGGAAGTATGGCAAGGCTCAGAAGAAATATTTCTCAACCAGGGAAAGTATGATGAGAAATATGACTTGAGGTGTTGGAATGGC
Organism: Larix kaempferi; assembly: GCA_027924585.1. Lineage (NCBI taxonomy): Eukaryota > Viridiplantae > Streptophyta > Pinopsida > Pinales > Pinaceae > Larix > Larix kaempferi. Next base: position 5,969,201 of record BSBM01000368.1, read on the forward strand.
CACTCTTATGGATTCCAACTTGAAACTGTTAGGGGATAACTCATCAGAGTTAGTGGATATAACTCTGTACAGTCAAATTATTGGGTCATTGATGTATCTAACATATACTAGATTAGATATATGCTTTGTTGTGAACACCTTGAGTCAGTATCTAGTGGAAACTAGATGTGTTCACCTGATAGTTGCAAAGCATGTGATGAGGCACATAAAGGTCACGATAGAATTTGATCTATGCTATCTTGAAGATCATGACTTCAGATGGTTATTCAGATTCTGATTGGGCAGGAAGTGTATCAGACAGGAAGAACACATCGAGAGGATGTTATTGTCTGGGATTAGCCATGATCTCGTGGTTTAACTGGAAGCAGTCTAGTGTGGCTCTCGACACAAGCAGAATATATGGCTGCTTGCTCTGCTAGTTGTGAAGAAGTTTGGCTTCAGGATTGCTTGACTTAGAGATAGAACCAACTGTGATCCTATGTGACAAATAGAGTTGTATCAAGATGACATAGAATCCAGTGTTCCATGATAAGTCAAAGATCATAGGGATCTAACAAGATATGACATAGAAAGGAACTATAAAGTTTGAATTTGTAACAGGTTACCGATGTACTAACCAAACCTCTACCTCAAGTGAAGAAGTTACCAACATACTAACCAAGCCTCTGTCTCGAGTGAAATTTGAATACTTTCGAGACAAGCTTGGTGTAGCTCAAAAGGACCCTCCTCGAAAGGGGGAGTAGTATAGTCACTGATGATGAAGATTGTCTCATCGAACAACAAGGTCGATGATTAGGTAACCTGTTCTCTACACCTAGATACTTAGAAATATTTAGATTTAGGACTCGTATACTTAGAATACTTAGTTTTACTTAAACATGCTTTTGATGTTATATGTACTAGTAAGAATACATGCTTTTGATGATAGATGTATTGGTGATAATACATGCTTTTGATGATAAGATGTATTGGTAAGAATACATACTTTTGATGATACATGTATTGATTAATGTACTTGTATGGTTGAGGATACTTGTACTTGTATTGATGAGAATACATGTGAGGATTGTATCATCCTTGAACACTTGTTCTAAAGTGAGCCGTAGACAGGTGTCTCCGAGAAAGAAGAGGGATTGTATCATCCCTGGACTTCAGTTCCTTAATTGATCCGTAGACGTATGGTCTCCGAAAATGAAGTCCTTAGTGGACAGATAGGGATTGTATCATCCCTGGACCTTGGTCCCTGAATTGAGCCGTAGACGTGAGGTCTCCGAGAATGAAGTCCTTAGTGGACTGTTGAGGGGATTGGATCATCCCTGGACTTTCAGTCCTAAAGAGAGCCATAGACGTGAGGTCTCCGAGAATGAAGTCCTTAGTGGACAGTTGAGGGGATTGGATCATCCCTGGACTTTCAGTCCTAAAGAGAGCCGTAGACGTAAGGTCTCCGAGAATGAAGTCCTTAGCGGATAGTTGAGGGGATTGGATCATCCCTGGACTTTCAGTCCTAAAGAGAGCCGTAGACGTGAGGTCTCCGAGAATGAAGTCCTTAGTGGACAGTTGAGGGGATTGGATCATCCCTGGACTTTCAGTCCTAAAGAGAGCCGTAGATGTGAGGTCTCCGAGAATGAAGTCCTTAGTGGACAATTGAGGGGATTGGATCATCCCTGGAATTTCAGTCCTAAAGAGAGCCGTAGACGTATGGTCTCCGAGAAGTGGGGATTGTATCATCCCCGGACTTCAGTCCCTGAATTGATCCGTAGACGTGTGGTCTCCGAGAAGTGGGGATTGTATCATCCCCAGACTTCGGTCCCTGAATTGATCCGTAGACGTGTGGTCTCCGAGAAGTGGGGATTGTATCATCCCCGGACTTCGGTCCCTGAATTGATCTGTAGACGTGTGGTCTCCGAGAAGTGGGGATTGTATCATCCCGGGACTTCGGTCCCTGAATTGATCCGTAGACGCGTGGTCTCCGAGAAGTGGGGATTGTATCATCCCCGGACTTCGGTCCCTGAATTGATCCGTAGACGTGTGGTCTCCGAGAAGTGGGGATTGTATCATCCCCGGACTTCGGTCCCTGAATTGATCCGTAGACGTGTGGTCTCCGAGAAGTGGGGATTGTATCATCCCCGGACTTCGGTCCCTGAATTGATCCGTAGACGTGTGGTCTCCGAGAAGTGGGGATTGTATCATCCCCGGACTTCGGTCCCTGAATTGATCCGTAGACGTGTGGTCTCCGAGAAGTGGGGATTGTATCATCCCCGGACTTCGGTCCCTGAATTGATCCGTAGACATGTGGTCTCCAAGAAGTGGGGATTGTATCATCCCCGGACTTTGGTCCCTGAATTGATCCGTAGACGAATGGTCTCCGAGAAAGTGATTTTTTTTTTTTTTTTGTGGTTACTTGTATCGGTAGGATACTTGTATTAATGATGTGGTTACTTGTATCGGTAGGATACTTGTATTGATGATGTGGTTAGTTGTATCGGTAGGATACTAGTATTGATGACGTGGTTACTTGTATCGGTATGGATACTTGTATTGATGATGTGGTTACTTGTATCGGTAGGATACATGTATTGATGACATGATTACTTGTATCAGTATGGATACTTGTATTGATGATATGTATACTTGTATTGGCATGAATACTTGTACTAATGATGTGGATACTTGTATTGTTATGGATACCTGTGTTGATGACGATGCTGACGATCGTGTGATGATGATACTGATGATCGTGTGATGACGATGCTGATGATCGTGTGATGACGATGCTGATGATCGTGAGATGACGATGCTGATGATCGTGTGATGACGATGCTAATGATCGTGAGATGACGATGCTGATGATCGTGTGATGACGATGCTGATGATCGTGTGATGACGATGCTGATGATCGTGTGATGACAATGCTGATGATCGTGTGATGACGATGCTAATGATTGTGAGGATCCAGATGTTGATGTTGTTGTAGCTGTTCGAGTGCTGCAGAAGATAAAGACTCAGTACTGAAGATGTTGATGTTCCAGTATTGAAGATGTTCCAGTAACTGCTTGAGTCACTGAGGATGTTGAGAAAGCTTCCAATGATTTATAGATGTATCATGTATGATGTTGATGACTCCTTGCTCGTGCAGATACTGTTATAATATCCTTCTCGTTAAGGGGGAGTGTTGAAATATTGTAACTTCAAAGAATATTATATTTGTATGTGATTATACTATAAATCTGGAGATGTTTATTCCTCCGAGTTGGGTGTGGTAACTAGGGTTATTAGACCCACCATGTGGGGGTCGGCCCAGTCAGTTATAATGGGGTATTTAACCTAATGGTTAAATACGAGCCTACATGTACTTGTGTAAAATACATATCAGAGTAGTGTATAAATAGAGGAGGTGTGTTCCTAATTTGATACACTCACTCACTTGAGGATAGCGCACTTGTGGAGGAGAGGTCTGCTATTGTGGAGGAGGAGATCATGTCTCAGGGTTTCATCTTTGTATATTGCTGGTCATCTATATTGAGGAAGCTTTGCTGGGTTTTCTACCCCATGAGGGTTTCCCAGGATAAATCTCTGTCTCTTGTGTTTATGCTGTGCTTGTTGTTTCTTCAGTGATCCTATATATGCTATTATTGTGAAATGGAATGTAATGCTGCTATTTTCTGTCTTAGCATATTAAATCTTAACAGATACCAGACGGGTAATCCCAAGGTTAGCCCAGGGAGGCTAAGGGTAGCCATGACCGGGGTGCTTACTACTCCCGATGGAGGGACTAGGAAGGGGATTGTATGGATAGGTGTAACACCAATGTGGCTAGGTACCAGTGGTGGTTTAGGAAACAAGGGTGGTTGATTGTTAGGTGTTTGGTTATCATGGGACAGGGTACATAGGTCAGACACTTCGGGCGTAGATGACGGGGGAGGAATGGAGTGGAAAGTGGATGTCATCGGCGGGTCTGAGTAAACTCCAGGTCCCAAGGAGGAAACAAACGAGGTAGTGGCACCATTAACAGGTTGTTCAACCATGGGGAGAACATTTTTAGGTGCAGTGGGGGCATTTGGATCATAGTAGGTGAGTTGGTCAATCTTGACCATGCGTCCATCATGGGGGAACATCATGGTACGAAAGACAGAGGAAGCTAACGCCCGCATAGCATACATGTAGCTGCGACCGAGTAAGAGGTTGTAATCAAGCTGGGCGTTGATGACCTCAATATCGATGAGGACGGTTTTACCACCTAACTGGATAGGGACATTGGCTAGGAGACCTTGGGGCTGAGCCGAACGACCGTCGTAGGCGCGTAACGCAGTGGTGGACTGCTGGAGGGTAGGGGATCCCAACTTCTGCCATACGAATGTAGACATAACGCATGTGGAGGCACCTTCATCGATGATGCACCAATGGATGACAAGATTCCGAACGGAAACAGAAACTTGGAATGCTAAGGTGGAAGGCAGGCGTGGTTCGGACTGGTCCAAATCAAATGCCATCAAATTCGAATCATTTGGGTCAATATCCCCAATGGTTGAGAGTAAAGTCTTGCGCTGGGAAGGGCAGTTCTTCAAGACTTCTAACGCAGACATGGCTGCGGGAGATTGGGCTAAGTCATCTACAATGTTGTAGTTTGACGCACCGCGCGCATTGGGGTTATTGTTGATATGGCGAAGTGGGAAACGAGGTGCTTTGGAAGCGCCATCTATTGGTGGTGGAGGGATACGTAACGCCTGATCAGTGGGATGAGTGTTAGTGGTTTTATCGACAGTAGGGGCTTCAGAGGTGGAGCCATATTGGTTCTGACGGGTCTGGAGGTTGACATCAGCGGAAGACATCATCAACAAGTGGTGGGTACCTGAATCAAACATGGGTTGATCAGGAGCGGCGTAAGTGATTTGTTGTTGAGGTTGTACGTTGGCTTGAGGGGGGGCCAACGGTTGAGTGTTCACTACGCCTTGGGTTGGTAAGGGGTTTTGAGGCACTAAAGGTTGCTGCTGAGGTTGCGAGGGGTTGGGCGGTGCTTGAGGAGATGCATGCCCTTGGCGATGGGATTCATCAACCCAAAGTTTCCGAGCTCACTCCAAATGTGGGCAAGCATGTGTGTAGTGGCCATAGACCCCACAGATAGAACAATGATGGTTCGTTCGCAAATTAGGGTTTTTAGCTTGCTTGGGTGGGCGATCAGGGTTTTGGTTAGCGGGGGCCGCATTATTATTGTCTGGGGGATTAGCCGGTTGACCACCTTGGTCGGTAGGTTGGTTGTTCCCACGATTACGGACCTTGCCGCGGTTTGGTTGGCCCTGGTTGCGCTGGTTCTTCTGGTTTTGCTGCTGATTTTATTGGGTGTACACTTTCCCTTGGGCAGCAGGTGGGTTTTGAGGTTGTGCAGGTGCGGGAGTAGGCTGCGGTGGATGATATGTAGGTGGAGGCTGTGCAGGTGTGGCACCTTGAGGAGGTTGCTGATAGGTCTGCGGAGCAGGTTGTGGGTTTTCCGCAGGGGCTGCCTGTGGTGGGTAATAAGCTGGTGGAGCCTGGGAAGGCGTAGGAGTTGGTGCAGCCTGCTGGTGGTAATAAGCGGGTTGGGCCTTAGATCGCAGGAGCTGGTGCAACCTGCTAGTGGTAATAAGGCTGAGGTGCGACCGGGGGGTTGTAAGCAGGGGGCACATGACCGAAGCACTGAGGTGACAGGTGGGTCCATGGGAATGATGGTGATGTGTCATAGGAGCATATGAGTTGGTAGCCCCAGACTGTGAGGTAGCCCGCGAAGGGTCGGGGCCTGGGGTAAGATGTGTGATGGAAAAGGGTTGGGGATGCGAAGAAACCCGGCCAATGATGCCATCTGCAGCGTGGGATGCCCCCAGCGCATCGTGCTGGGAGGAATCGCCGCGAGGGGCGTCAGGTATAATGGTATAGAGATAACCCGACTGGGCGTAAATGAGGTCGAACTGCTGGGCCTTAAGGATGGCCTCTTCTTCAAACTGGGGTCTTTCTGATGCCACATCCTTAGCGATGACAGGGAGAAGGGATTTGAGGAACCAATCTAGGAAGATACGGTTGTCTAATTTGATCTTGCATAAGCTATGGCGTCGACGCCACTCATGAATGTGGTCCGTGATGTGGGTAGCCGTGTTTTGTCTACAAGATAGGAGGATCTCAACGCCCGCGTCATAGTGGACAGGTAACTGGAAGAACTGCAGGAAGGTCGAGGCAAGGGAAGCAAAGGTGGCATGGGTCCCGTGGGGTTGCTCAATATACCACTTGGCTGCAGAGCCAGTGAAGGTGCACTGTAACAGACGGAGGTGAACAGAGTCATCCACTATGGAGTTGGAGGAACACCATAGATGGAAGGACATGATATGGTTTTGTGGGTCCTCGACTGCCTTGCCCTCGAACTTAGGGATGTCAGAGGGGAGCTTGGTGGGCATGTGAGGCCACGCAGGGTTGTGTCAGATAGGGTCGTTGGTCAATCTGGCTAAGTCGGGTAGGTTGAGGCTAGCCATGAATGGAAAACTGGAAGAAGGATGTGACACAGTAGTGGGTTGGACCAAGTTGGGGCCAATGCCCCCAAGTGGAGGGACAAGGTTTGGGATGGTGCCCCCAAGTGGGGGAGCTAAGGTGGTATAGGATGGTCCTGCACCACCATGGGTAGTGTGAGCCACTGATGGAGTGGGGATAGGTATGCCAGCTATGGGAATAGGTGCTGTGAGGGGAATGGTAGATGTGGGCCCCATTGAGGGCATATCCACAGCGGGAATAGTAACTGGTGTAGTGGTGGATGGGCCACCAATGGTCCCTACCAAGAAAGGAGTGGAAGTCATGCCAGCCATGGGGCTAGTAGGGGCAGTGTAAATGGGGTTCTTAGACTCTTCTTCAGAATCGGAGGTAAAGTAAGGGGCATCAATATCTGGTGACGGAGTCCTATGCCGTTGACGAGTGGAGTCAAGTGACAAGGCTCTAGATCTGTGATAAGTGGTATCAAGTGATGATGATCTATGGCGATGACGGGTGGTGTCAAGTGAACCGTGCTGTGGGGGCTCGCCCCTGAGGCACCGAGAATGTCTCGGGGACTCAATGGTGACAGATGGTGTCGAAACTCTGTGGGTTGAGGTGAGTAAAAAAATAGCTCATAAACCCTAATGCAACCGAGTGTGCAGAAGGAGAGCTCAAAAAACAAGGCACTCAGGCCAACAACCAACTCAAAACACCCACTGTAACAGCTGTGCTACAATAGGTGGAGTGTCAACAGAAATGGTCAGAATACCAACAAGCAGCAGGTTTCCTAAAAATAAAAAATGGTGGACTCACTAGAACAAAAGGAGGTAAGGAAGCATGCAAACACCTAACTAAAAAGTATTCTGACTCAACTAGACATATCCTCTGCAAGGTGATGAAATTTAAGTCAGACAATATGAATAGGAAAGCCAAGTGGCTAAGATGTCCCCCTATCGGGAGGGACACCGAGTAGTCAATCCTAGAAGAATGGCAACTGAGATACCTCGTTCATGACACGTCCAGAAAGGTGAATCTACCGTGTGGTCCTTTTACCGCAATACCCCTATACAGGGATATCCCGAGAACTGCGAAAGGTAGCCCTTCGGTTACTGAATGGAGTGCGGTATTCCACTCAGGCCTCCGGAACCAGTCTCGTGACTTCAACCCTCCTAGGGGAGAGGCCCTCTGGTAAACTGGTTGTGACCGTGCCAAAAAGTACTAGGGGATTTTGGTTCCCTAATTGGACAACAGCTATGTATCAAGTGTAAGTAACCGAGGGGTGTTATTGGAAGCCTATCCCCCCGATCCTACCTAACTACAAAGATTCTTTTGTGTTCCCCAAGTGAGGTTAGAATATTGGTTGAGTTAAGTAGTTTTTAAGGCTCACTTGAATTATGTGACAGAGTGTGTGCTCGTGAGGTGATGATGAACCCAAGTAGAAAGTGCCACTAGGGAGGGCAACTTTCTATCTAGCAATAACAATACAGAAATGAACTTTTAAAATGCACAATTTTCTTTTTCCAATGTAAAGTGCTGAAAATGTAAAAACGATTTTGTAAATGAAACAAAAATAAAAACTGCAGAAAAATGCTGTAAGGAAGGGTGGCTGCAGGTAGGACAGAGGGCTGTGCTGGTGCAGAAAATAGTGCAACAAAGTTCTGGGTTCAAAACAGGGAAAAATTTGCAGAAATCAGACCACGGGTTTTGGGCAAATCTGGGCGGTCGGACCGTGGAAAACAGATGAACAGTCACAGGTGGGTTGCGGGTTCTGGGCTGAAAAACGCAGTCGAGATGCAGGAAAAATGCCGAAAGGCGCCGGCAGGTTGCGGAAAACTAGTCGAAAGCCGTAGGCGGGACACAGGAAAAACGCCGAAAGGCACCGGCGGGTTGCGGGAAACTGGCCGAAAGTCGCAGGCAAGACGCAGGAAAGACGCCGAAAGGCGCCGGTGGGTTGCGAGAAACTGGCCGAAAGCCACAGGCGGGATGCCGAAAACAGGGTAATAGCCATAGTTAGACTGTATCAAACAGGCTAATAGCCGCGACCGGATCGCAGGTAACAGACTGAAAATGGCCGACAGGTCCGGAAACAGTCTGAGAGCCATGGTCGGGTTGCAGGTGAGTGCCTGAAAGACGCAGTCGGAACGTGACTGTGGGGGGAAAAAATGCGGTATACGGCGGCCGAAAGGGACAGCCGAACAGAAAAAAGATTTAAAAATTGTAACCAAAAATTCAAACCTAGCGGAGTCTCCAAAACTGTAGCTAGGGTTTTACCCCTAGCTTGTGCAAATGAGCACCTACTAAGGAAAATGGACTCCTTAGTAGCAGTTCAGTAAATGGAAATTAAAATGCTAAAACAGAAATGTAAACTACTCTAAAACATGTGCATGAAACATAAACAACAAAATATAAATAATGGTTTTTGTATTAATTTTTACCTCCAATGTGAAGGTTGGTGAAGCTCTTGCAATGTCCAAGAGGGTTGCTCCAAGCTCCAATGTGCTCCTTCTCTTTCTCCAATGGTGGGAATGGGCCAAAAGGGTCTCTCAAGGTGAAAGTGGCTCAATGGTGAGCTAGGGTTTCAAGAGAGATTTTGGCAGAGTAAGGGTATACTTGATTGTGAATATGGAATAAGGGGTCTCCATCACCTATTTATAGTTTTTTGGTGGTGGAGTGCTGTGCTGGTGCAGAAAATAGTGCAACAAAGTTCTGGGTTCAAAACAGGGAAAAATTTGCAGAAATCAGACCACGGGTTTTGGGCAAATCTGGGCGGTCGGACCGTGGAAAACAGATGAACAGTCACAGGTGGGTTGCGGGTTCTGGGCTGAAAAACGCAGTCGAGATGCAGGAAAAACGCCGAAAGGCGCCGGCAGGTTGCGGAAAACTAGTCGAAAGCCGTAGGCGGGACACAGGAAAAACGCCGAAAGGCACCGGCGGGTTGCGGGAAACTGGCCGAAAGTCGCAGGCAAGACGCAGGAAAGACGCCGAAAGGCGCCGGTGGGTTGCGAGAAACTGGCCGAAAGCCACAGGCGGGATGCCGAAAACAGGGTAATAGCCATAGTTAGACTGTATCAAACAGGCTAATAGCCGCGACCGGATCGCAGGTAACAGACTGAAAATGGCCGACAGGTCCGGAAACAGTCTGAGAGCCATGGTCGGGTTGCAGGTGAGTGCCTGAAAGACGCAGTCGGAACGTGACTGTGGGGGGAAAAAATGCGGTATACGGCGGCCGAAAGGGACAGCCGAACAGAAAAAAGATTTAAAAATTGTAACCAAAAATTCAAACCTAGCGGAGTCTCCAAAACTGTAGCTAGGGTTTTACCCCTAGCTTGTGCAAATGAGCACCTACTAAGGAAAATGGACTCCTTAGTAGCAGTTCAGTAAATGGAAATTAAAATGCTAAAACAGAAATGTAAACTACTCTAAAACATGTGCATGAAACATAAACAACAAAATATAAATAATGGTTTTTGTATTAATTTTTACCTCCAATGTGAAGGTTGGTGAAGCTCTTGCAATGTCCAAGAGGGTTGCTCCAAGCTCCAATGTGCTCCTTCTCTTTCTCCAATGGTGGGAATGGGCCAAAAGGGTCTCTCAAGGTGAAAGTGGCTCAATGGTGAGCTAGGGTTTCAAGAGAGATTTTGGCAGAGTAAGGGTATACTTGATTGTGAATATGGAATAAGGGGTCTCCATCACCTATTTATAGTTTTTTGGTGGTGGAGTGCTGGCCCATGGTTTTGGGAACCATATGGTTTAGGGCAGCTGTATAGGGTTTTTTCCTCCTTTTCCTCATTATTTTATATTTTTTATTCCCTTTTTAGAGGGATTTTGCTCTTTTTGGAGGAAAAAGGGTTTTTTTTAGCCTTTTTAAGGCTTTTTTGATGGTTTTGTGGCCTTTTGGAGGCTTTTGAGTGGGATTTTCAGGGTTTTTAAGGGAAATATGGTAGGAAAATGGAGAAATGAGCCATGTAATAGGGTAGATGAGGTAGTGAACACTTTTTGGGTGTTAACAGGTGGCGCTAGATCCATATGTTTCCCCAGAAGCTCAAGCTGTTATGCTAGGAGTAGCCATTACCGAGCTTAGAAAGAAAAATGTAGAGCTCCAGACTCGAGTAACACCCAACACACCACTAGCACAAATTCAGATTCGACATATGATGAGAGAGGAAGCAGTGGTAGAGATTCAGGAGATGGAATAGGAAGCACAACAAGTTGCGGTAGGCCTTACAAAGTTTTGGGATAGGTTGGTTGAGGATGACCAGTTAGCCACACTGAAGAGAACGCTCCGTGAAGCAGAAGAGCAGTTGGAAAATTTTAAGGGATCACTCAAAACGATGCCCACTATATTGCGAATGGTAAAGGCCATGAAAATACAGAGTATGAAGTAGCGGGTTGAAAAGGCCCACGAAAGGAAGCAACAACGAGTTGCACATTTGGATGAGCTTCAGACAAAGGTTGAAGCCCTTATTGCACAAGTGGTATCAGTGATGAAACAAGTACATGAGCCATTGCAGGAGGTACGACAGAAAGTATGTGACCACCCAATGGAGCAACAAGTACTAGAGAGTGCGCAGCTCCGTGCATCAGTCAAAGAGATAGTCGACCAGATCTGAACCACCTATGATGACTTCCAACATCAGTACAACCAACCAGGAATGTTTAGCTGAGGTGGCTCAGGACGAGCGACAAGTTTGTGTTGGGGGCCTGTTAGCACGGGATAGATTTGTAGGAAGTGCGGAAGTCAATAGGTGCGAAAGGGTCATCCCGCAAAAGAAGGACCATTCGTGGCATTCACGAAAGCACAAGAATTGTTAGATTGGTTAAGTCGGTCATGTGGACCATTTTGTAATGAAATAGAATCATATAAATAGAGTAGGATTGTAAGCCTAAGGGCAGCCAACTTTGGAGGATTAATCATATCTCTCGGGTTTGTTTTGTATCGGCAACATGGTATGTTGACAGTTTCTGCGAGGTTCATTCCGCAGGGTCGGTGAATGAATGAAGATGTTCGGTTATGATGTAATCTCTGCTTTATTATTATGCAATGATACGATGATGAATGTGGAATATGTTATGTGAATGTTTTATATTTGATGTGAATATGCTGTAGGTGTAAGAAGTAATGCTAATCTGAATAAGTATGTCGAATGTGTTGTTCCAAATGTTTGTTGAGATCTGCGAATGACTTAAGATGCAAATGATAAGTTAATAATATGTTGTGAGTGTTATAATCTCCGGTTAGTGCGAAAGTAATCTGTGCATATCCTCTACATCACTGCAGAAACTTGGTTCCAGCATCCCCCTTATCCATCTCGGGTGATACTGCACTTGCTCCGCAAGTGTTGCTGGGAAGGGTTACACCTTTCTGGGCCTGTGTATAAGGGAGTTTGGGTTGATAGTTTGTTGGCGACAGTACGAAGTGAACCCCTGATAGACGTTGCATCAACACTTCTCATTCATCAGATAGCATTATTGGTGCCATTTCTTCCTACCCCAATACATATGCGTCTTATCCTCCCCCTTCGAGTGGTTATATGTATAGTAACCCCTCCAACTTTGAGTGTGATTAGGGTCCCACTATGACTCCTTATTATGATCTAGAATCTTTACAATATTCCTCACATACTAGGATGAGTACCTCTTATATATTTCCTCCTATGGGCATGCACATTAATGGATCCTCATGTAGCGGTACCCTGTGTTGCACTGCTTCTAATGGCTACGTGGCTTCTCTAGCCATCAATATGTATTACCCTTTTCCTCTCCCATAACTAGTTTCTCTAGTGTAGCCGCACACTGCACCTCCTCCTTTCCCTCACGAGAAATTCTACTTTTGAAGAACATGCCTGCTTATCCCACACCCAATAATCAACAGGCGCAACCCAAATGAAAGAATAAGGGGAAGGATAAAGGAGAAAACCAATGTTAGGGAGGTGGGGGTCAACCTCCTAATCCTCCCAATAATAATGGAGCTAACGTAAACCTTGTAGACCATGATCTAAATAATCCTCCCAAGGAGACAAAAAATTCGTAGTTATGGACTAATAATCCATGTTCCTTCTGCAATGTTTATGGACAATATACTTACCATTTTCTCCATCTAGAAAAATCTCGCCAGTTATGGAATGAGGCTAATCAATGCGAAATGGAGAATCATTGCTTTGAGAGGGAAACATAATCAGCCTAACCTTAGACCAATCTGGGACAACCAATGGTTTTGTAAAACCCCTTCCATCCACAAGGGTTAGTCACTACTCAACCTATAGCAGCTTATCTTCCGTTGGCACCACCTACTATCCAACCACATGAATAAGGGGTTAAACACCTTCTCATGTTATATACCGATGTTAACCTTCAAACTTGGTGCAACAAATATGGTTCAATGATTGAAATCCCTTCAACTAACAAAGGAAAAGATTCATGTCAGATTGATGAATCATTGCACATACAACGTCTGATGAAAAAAGGGATTCCCAAAGTCCCAAGTTCCCTCTACATCATATAGCCAATAAATCAAATGCTAGAGTTGCTCCTAACTATAGAATTGTGGATAAACTGGCCCAATATCTAGCAGTTTTGTCTATGCTAGAGGTTCTCCAGATCTATCCTGTACAACACAAATACTTATTGTCTACTTTAGGTGCAATTGATCCATCTAATTCTCTCTTGATTATCTTTGATCTAGATGAAGAAAAACCTCAAATGCCCTCATTCATAGCTTTCAAAGTCCTCATCACTATTAAAAATATGGTTATCCATTGATGTATTATGGATGAATGGACCTCCACCTACATTATGTCTACTCATGTGTGGTAGAAGCTCAGATCCGATCAACTAGTTTAACCCTCATGACCTTACATGCTTCTGATGGTTATGTTGCTCGACCTTGTTAAATTTTCAGAATTTACTTCAATCTGATCTAGGATCTTAACTGAGAGAACAACATGTACAGCATATCTACAGCATATCAATCATGGAGACAATAATGCAAGCACACAAGAGACAAAAAGATTTACTTGGGGAAAACCATAAAGGTGAAAAACCCCAATAACTTCCTCAGAGATAGATAGAGCAATGATACAACCAACCATAAGAGATAGACACAATCTAGCAGCAGATCCTCCTCCTCCATAAGTGCGCCACTCCTCCTTGAGTGCATGAGTGAGAAGTGAGTGAGTAAATAGAGTGCCTCCCACACTCTATTTATACTTGACTTGACTTGCCTTTTTACCTAACTCATGTAGGCTCGAACTTAACCACATAACATAATGCTGACTGGGCCGACCCCCAATAGGGTGGTCTAATAACCCTTCGACCCACATGGCCGACTCCCAATAGGGTGGTCTAATAACCCTTTGACCCACATGACTTATACAGGGCCGACCCCAAACAAGGTGGTCTAATAACCCATCAAGTATAAGTTACGACACTTACAATATAAATAACGACACTTCCGTATAGAGGAATAATAACATCTCTATAGGAATACAATATACATATATGTGAAATACATTCTGAAGTTACATATACATCAACAGACCTCAGGGTCTTATCCAGAGCGTCCCTATAGAGTTAGTTGGGAAAAAAAAATTAATTGATATAGAGGTTTTCAATGCCCATTTAGATTACAACCTCCTCTTAGGACCTAGTTATATGTACACTATGAAAGTATTCTCTTCATCAGTATTCATTCTTATGATGTTCCCCCATGAAGGGAGAATCGTAAATCTAGATCATTTCACTTGCTATGAACCTAAGGGTACGGATTGTTCGGATAATGTTTTACCTACAACTGACAACAGTCTCACAAGTACATCCATACCCACCTTTTCAAATTTTGGAAAGAGCATTTTTGGTGACACTACGATGATAGGGACCTGTTCAGGCTCTACCACCTCCCCCTCTCAAAGTAGAGATATTTGATTTATGTACTATCTCTTTGGGTAAACCTCTAGTCCAACCTCAACCTGTTCTGTCTCCTATTCAGTTACCCAGAAATAATTGTGGATCCACACCCATCTAGAAAATATCGTTCTTATTTCCACCATCCAGGTGGTAAACAGAACCATGATGGAAACACTCAATCTTTTAGGATTCATGGCTTATACTTCCCATTTGGTACTTCAACCCACCTAATTCCACTCCTACCCCTCAAGTCATTCTAAAACTTGTGCAATCCATTGGTACTTCTAGTATCCATCCTCCTAGAGTTGCTATGGAAGCACCTCCAACCAACCAAACTCCTCCCAAGAAGAAGGTTGGGGGAAACACTAAGAAAGCGATGACATAGGAAAAACCAACTCAAACCATGAAACCCCCTCCTAATGCTACGGTGTGAACTTCTACACCTTGCGCCATATGCAATGTTTTGGGACATTCTACCCAACAATGTCTTGATTTTCCTATCTCGTGTAGTCATTTGCATATTTTATAGGATGATACCAATGAAAACACTCCTATGGTTTATCTCCCTAACACCCCCAAAACACGGAACAAGTCCTTGCGGACCAATCATCCTTGTGTTTTTGTTGGCCTTTATGTTCATTAATCACACCATTTCCCAGATTTATCAGAGTATAGATCCGTGTTGGATGATCTACATCGACTGTAGGTGGAATCCCAAATCACCGTCATTGAATATGTCTATCCCTGAAAATATTTGTCAAAGGAATCAACTACCATTTATTATATATTGTCCTCTGATGAAACTTCCTCATCAAACCTAGATCATTCCGATTTGTCTCATCAAATATTCCACAGAAATGAGGAAATTGTTGAAGAACTTATAGCACCATATTTTTCTTGGGATGATATGCACCATCACGTGTATTTCATCCCCAATGAACCTATTCCCTTGACATCATCTTCGAATCAATTCTCTATTGAGTTGAAATAGTTCATTCCATGTAGAAACATTGATTGGTTTAAAAACCCAATTCCAGTACCTGATGCTTTTGAAGAAGGTAATATGACTAACATATCTCCTACCATTTAGATAGACATCTCAGTTAAACTAGGCATTACCAAGAATATCCTTTTAGGATCCTCTTGTACTCTTGAATAATGTCACAACTTATAAAGCAAATTTTCAATATTTTCGTGACGTTTTTGTGTGGTCCTATACTGATATGCCCGACATGGACCTCGATATTGTTAAGCACCATATTGATACATGGCTGAGGTCATGCTAGTGAATCAAAAACAAAGTTCTATTTACCCCTCAAAAGTGTTGTCCATCAAGGTAGAAATTGAGAAGTTGCACAAAGCTAGATTCATTTATCTGATTGCATATACTACGTGGGTATCAAACCTAGTTCCATTCAACACGAAACAAGGCACCTTATGTGTTTGTATCAACTTATGCCTTTTGAAAATTAACCCACCCCATTTATATACCAAGTCATCGACACTTACATTGGGATTGAGGTCCTTTACTTTATGGATTGATTCTAGTGTGTACAACTAAATTTAGATCCACAAGGAAGACTAGTTTAAAAACTACCTTCATTGCCCCATGAGGAATGTTTATAGACCAAGTTATTCCATTTTGAATAAAGAAAACTAGAGCCACCTTTTAGCGCACCATGTCATACTACTATCATGACATGGTTCACACCATTCTCAATTACTTGGAAAACCTCACGGCTCGCTCCAAGAAACATTCATAGCATTTAGAGGACCTTAGACAAGTGTTCCTCCAATATTGAAAATATAATATCTACTTGAACCCACTCAAGTGTTTCTTTTGCATCACTCTTTTTCAATTAATGGGATTCATCATTTCCCGCCAAGGGATCAAATTTGATCCTCTAAAAGTCCAAGCCATTGTTGACCTTCCCCCTCCATGGATATTGCACCAATTGTAAATTCTGTAGGGAAAGGAAAATTTATTATGTCACTTCATACTAGACTATGCCACCACAGTCCATGGATTCTTATGCTTGCTATGTTCTAACATCCCTTTCATTTGGGATGAGAAAGCACAAAATGGGTTTAAGGCTTTGAAGAAATATCTGACTTCCACCTTGCTAGTTTTCCCTCTAGATTTTACAGAGGATTTCATCCTCTACATTTCAACATCTGAGTTCAACATCGCCAGAGTGTTAGTCCAAGAAGGCTCTTCTCATCAAGAGAATGTTATTTTCTATGTGAGTTAGAACCTATCTTCCCCCCTGTCTCCTACCTGCAACAAGATAAGTTAGCTATAGCCATAGGTTTTTTTATTCAAAAGCTTCATCATTATATATGGATGAGTCAAAATAAAGTTGTCTACAATTCAAATACTATGTTGCACCTCTTGAATCATCACCTCATCCAAGGTTGTGTTCCCAAGTGGATCGCCATCCTTCAAGAGTACGACCTTGAATTCGTCACACCTAAGATCACCAAAGCATTAGCATTGGATTAGATGATTACAGATTTACCATCTAAGTCCATCCAATCTCCCATCATCGATCATCTACTGGATGAACAATTTTTCACCATATACTCTGATGATCCATGGTACCATTCCATCCTTATATATTTACACACTCAAAGTTCGGTCCTCACTCAATCGTGAAGACCGCTATCACATTCGTCATTGAGCCCCTCGATACCTCCTTATTGGGGATATCCTGTATTTATGAGGCATCAATACTATTTTACGTTGATGTCTTACTCACAATGAGGTAGGTCGGGTCTTAAATGACTGCCATAGATGAGCTTGTAATGAACATATTTCAGGAATAACTACCACTCAAAAATTTATCCACATTGGTTATTTCTAGCCAACTCTTTTTTCTGATTACATTGTGGTTGTCAAGCACTATTCCAATTGCCAACTCTTTGCTCCAAGAAAGAACCCCTCCTGCACGTTTTCACCCATTTATAACTGCTTGCCCCTTTTGCAAATGTGCCATCAACTACATTGAATGTAATCCAACATTTCCTAGTGGTCATAAGCACATAATCATGGCCATCGACTATTTCACTAAATGGGCTGAGGCCATGCAAACCTTCAATTGCACTAGAGTCACTTCAACACAGTTCTTCTTTAAACATGTCATCACTCAATTTGGTGTCCCCCACTAGTTGGTGTCTGATCACAGCTACCACTTTGAGGAAACCATGTGGAAATATATCTCCCATATTTTGAAATTTGAACACTAGTTATCTTCTTCCTATTACCCCCAAGGTAATGGAAAAGTCAAGACAATAAATAAGATTATTAAGACCATGCTCCGACATATAGTCGACATGCACAAGTCTAACTGGAACCACATGATCTTTCCATCCCCATAGGCATACCACACATCCAACAAAACCGCAACATGATTCACTCCATTCTATCTCGTGCATGGAGTGGAGTCCGTCTTACCAATCGAATGCCAGATTCCATCCTTACACATATCCATCAAATCGTTTCCAGAGACCACCACTCTGGAACAATGCTTGATCACCCTCAAACAAGAGGGTTAGGATCATCAATTCACTTTGCAAACGATTGAGGCTGTAAATAATTTGTCAAAAACCCATTTTGACACTCATATCCACCCACAAATGTTTAAACAAGGTGTTATTGTTCTTGCATACAAAAAAGCTCATAATAATCTCTGCAAATGGAAATTCAAATCCATGTGGAAAGGACCTTACGTAATAAAAACTTGACTCAGCAAGGGGGCATACCTCCTATCCTACTTCGAAGGTCAACCCTTGAAGAACCCCCACAACGAGTTGTATATCAAGAGATTTTATGCTTGATTCCGACCAAACATTGGATGCCTTGTATCATAGTTTCTTCATTTTTAGTATTTCCCTTTTAGAAAGTGAGTCTCATGATTCTTTTCCTTGATGTTTTCAGATGGATCCTACCATTTACTTTGGTTACGCTGATGGAGCAAGTAAATCTCACCTTGGCTGCGTGGGTACTTTACACCCCGTCATATGAATTGATGCATATCAATGGCATGTGTATTGGTGTAGCCACCATTAACTAGGAAAAGTATGATGTTGTGATGGACCTCATCGCTGATGCCCTCCATAAGAGTATTCATCACCTTTGCATTTATTAGGAATCCCAGTTGCTTGTATCATAGTTGAATAACTATTATCGAGTATGCGATCCTTGCCTCTTTAGAAAGTTCCTACATGCTAAACATTTGGTTAGACAGTTTGAATCCATTACATTCATACATGTACTGAAGAGTTTTAATGATGTGGCATATAAAATGGATAATGACATTCTAGAGTGGCACATTCCTCATTAATATTAAGGAAATTAATCATTTGCATGCATAACATATCACATTGCATCCATATATAAATAACCATCACATAAATAACTCAAAAAATAAATAAAACAATTTTTGCTCCGGATTTATGCAGGAACACAACAGAATACACAAATACCCATAAAAAAAAGATGCAGCGGAAATAACACCATTTCATTCCTCAAAGAACTGAAACTTGTTTACATATAGGATGGAAATAAACTAGCTAGAGTGCTGGTAGCTTATCTCTTAGAAGAGATGTGATGGCTACATGCCTATGAACTCTGTGTTACAATGAGGCTCAAAGGCCTATATATTATTGAGAAACAAGGGAAACCCTACACATCCAAAAACCTAACCCTAGGAGGTGAAACGAAAGAATATGGGCCCCTTTGGGTAACTTGGTACATCAATTTCCTGGGGTCGTAACTTTGGCATACTACCTCTGTTTGACGCACGTGATACATTGTTAGAAAGATCTATTCAAGGACTACATCTAGAAATGGAAAATGTGAGTCTATTCCATCAGATGTTGAAAAATCATCATTTAGGGCCTCAAAACAGATCCGAAAGTTTAGGACCCGAAAACTGCCAAAAATAGTAAATTGTGCTACAATTAAGGAAACTGAAAAACTGAAGAAAAAATGGTGGGGGTCCAAGTGGAATAGGCAAGTGGCCACCAATATCCTCCCGGATCATTCCTCCCCTCTTAGGAAGCAATGGTCCCCATTGCGTTGAGTCCCTCCATGAGATGAGGAAACTTCTGCTGAACTTGGTCCCTAGTGAGCCACTTTCCCTAGTGAAGGAGTTGGCCTGCTTTGACAACTCGATATAGCTGGATCTTTTGCTAGCAGGTGTTCTTGATCTGTGTGGCCATAATCTGATAAGTTGTGGCTTGTTCCATGCATTTTGGGTTCAACTCTATTAGTGTGAGTTGTTCTACCACGTCTGATGTGTCTAGTAGAGGTGGAAAGTAGGGTTGAAGGCAGTCCACATTGAACACTTGGTGCAGAGCAAGGAATGGTGGAATACTAAGCTTGAAGGCATTGTCCCCGATAGCCTTGGTGATGGTGTATGGACCATATCGGAGTGGGCGAATCTTGCAGTGGGGTCCAACGAGGCGTTCCTTCTGCAAATGTAGCCACACTTTGTCGCCCACCTGGAAGTTGTGTTGCACCCAATGCTGATCATGTCGCTGCTTGTACTTAGCATTGGCTCTGTCCAATATGTCATGAACCTGTTTGCGAATGTGTTGAATGCGCTCAATGAAGCTGTTCACCTTGGAAAATTTAGACTGGACATGAGCCAAATCAGTCTGAGTAGCTGCAAATGGCATGGCTACGTCAATGGGACATAGTGGCTGGAATCCCAAGCCCGCCTAAAAGGGGCTGTGGTCAGTTGAGTTGTGGATGGCCCGATTATAGCTATGTTGTACATAGGGGAGGCTCTCATCCCATGTGCGTGGATTCTTTGAGTTGTACATGCGCAAAATGTGGATGATCATCCTGTTGACGACCTCTGTCTGGTCATTAGTTTGGGGATGGAAAGCTGTGGACTTTGTGAGCTTGGTGTCTAGCATTGACCATAGGTTGGACCATAATGTACTAAGGAACTTGATGTCCTGATCTAAGATGATATACTATGGGATCCCAAAGTGTACCCACACTCGTTCAAAGAAGAGTTTAGCAGTGGCTTCTGCTATTATATTCTTCTTGCAGGCCGCCATTATGGCCATTTTTTAGAATCTGCCGATGACCATGAACACATAGTTGTTTCCATGCTTAGTAGAAGGAAGGCCCGACATGTAATCCATGGAGATGGATTCCCAAGGTCGACTAGGAGTAGGAAACAAAGTATAGATGCCTTGTTTCTTAATGGAGGGTTTGACAATGGTGCAGGATTAGATGTACTTTTCGATGTCCTGTCGAAGGTTCGGCCAATAGAAATACTTCTGCAGTAATGCCACTGTTTTCTCAACCCCGAAATGCCCAGGGAATCGACTATAGTTCGCTTCCCAAATCATCTTGGCATGCTTGCTTGAAGGAACACAAGGGTGTCCCATGTGACATAGTAGTGCATCCTAGAGGTGAAAATTGGAACTTGGTTTCCCTCCAAGAGCCTCTTTTATGCGTGGCTTGATTATGGATCGCTCTTGTAGAGAAGCGGCCAATCAGAAGTCTCGTGCCCACAAGAGTTGAGCACTGTGGTTATTGCTACGATCGGAGATCGGCTGAGGCAGTATGCAACATTATTGGTGCTTCCCTTCTTATACTTGATGTTCAAATGAAACTGTTGTAGATATTTGGACCACTTCTGATGGCGATCATTCTGTAACTTCTCTTGTGTCTGTATGAATTGCAGGGGTCGGTGGTCTATGTGGATGATTGTTTCCTTCCCCAAAAATGTAATGCTTCCATTGTCGGCAAGCCTGTACAATGGAATACATCTCTTTGTCATAAGTGGGATATTTGCGGACTGTGTCGGACAGTGTCTCACTGTGATATGCCACTGGATGCCCTTGTTGAGTAAGGACTGCCCCAATAGCATAGTCAGAGGCATCTATCTCGATCTCAAATGGTTGTTGCAAGTCTGGTAATGCGAGCATTAGGACACAATAGAGGCGATGTTTCAACTCTACGAATGCCTTTTGTTGAGTTTTCGACTAGAATAATTTTGCTTTCACTCCTCCCTTGGTGACTTGAATCAAGGGCCAAGTGATATGAGAGAATCCTAACACGAACCTGCAGGAGAAATTAGTAAGACCCAGAAAGCTGCGAAGCTCTGCTAGAGTGGTTGGGGCTGGCCAATCCTGAATGAATTGGATCTTAGTTGGATCCACATGCACCCCACACTCATCAATAATGTATCCCAGATACTAAACCTGGGTCATGCCAAAAGTGCCCTTGTCCAAATTGGCACACAACTTGTGCTTCCACAATGTTTGGAGGACCTGTCGGATGTGGTGGAGGTGCTCTTCCCAAGTTTGGTTGAAGATCAGGATGTCATCCAAGTACACTACTAAAAATGAGTTGGTGAATGGATGCAAGATGTCGTCCATTAGTCTCATGAAGGTTGCGGGAGCATTCGTCAGCCTGAAAGGCATGGCCAGCCATTTGAAAAGGCCCTCCTTGGCTTTGAAGGCAGTCTTCCACACATCTATCGGTTCGATTGGTACCTGGTAATACCCGGACTTTAAGTCGATCTTGCTGAAATATTTTGCCCCTTTAAGTTGGTCCAGGAGGTCATCAATCCGGGGGATCAGGTACCTATTCTGGATAGTGATCTTGTTCAGTGCCCGATAGTCAATAAGAGTCTCCAAGTCTCGTCCTTCTTCTGTACCAACATGATCGGGCTCCCACAGGGCGATGAACTTGGCCGGATGTGACCCTTCTGCAACAACACCTGAATCTGCCTCTTGATTTCATTGTTCTCTAGAACAGAGCGTCGATAGATCGGTCCATTGGGCAGTGGTGCACCTGGGGTCAGATCGATGGGGTGCTTGACCTGATAGTGCAGAGGCAACCCTGTGGGTGAGGTGAATATGTCCTGGTACTCCGCCATGACCTCGTCCATTTTTTGTTGTTGGGCGGAGGAGCCCTATCTAGAGGTTGTGGCCACGATCTTCTTCTTTCCCTGACAGCGGATCATCAAGAAAAAAAATTTCCTGGTTTTGGAAATGAGCTTATTGCATTGTTTTGCAGTAACCAAAGAGATAGAGACAGGCGGTGGTACCTCTGGTATCCTGTACAACTTATTTCCCAACGTAATAATAACAGCGCGAGGTTGGGGCTCATACACAGCATGTCGCTTCCATAAGTATGTTTGGCCTAATAATACATAAACATCAAGAGGAGCAATGTCACATAATACCTCATCGGTGAAGGGATTGATGCTATAGGGAAGGAGACACTGCTGGCTGACATGGAGATCCCGTACTTGCTGAAGTCACCCTATCGTGTACGGCTGCGGGTGTGCTGTGGTCGGCAAGCCCAACTGCTTCACGAACTTTACTGAAATGAGGTTCTTTTGGCTCCCACTATCGACAATAAACTGTAGTGGGGAACCCTTTACCCACATCTAGGAGTGGAAGAGATGCTCCTCCTCCTCTGAATCTTTTGGTTCTTCCTTTTGGATCTTCGTGGTGGCAACAGTGGTGTTGGGCTCTGCATCGATAAGCTTCGTCCCTCTGTCATTCCCCTTCTCAGGTTTTGATTCAGTGTCAGAGTATGCATCTGATTCAGAAGCCTTTATCTCATCCACCACTGACTGCTTGGCCCGACACTCACTTGTGTTGTGAGTGGGGCTCTTATGGAACTTGCACCACTTTCCCGCTTCCTTCTTCGGCTTCGCAGTGTTTCTCTTTGCTTGCTGCTTTGGCAAGTTGTCTTGAGTCTCCATGCCTTGGCTTTGTCCTTGGTTCTGAGGCTTGGGGGCACCTTTTGCTTGCTTCTGATTCGTAGATCCAAAGTCTCGCTTCTTCTGTTTGAATTTTTGCTCAATTTTGGCAGCATATCGGTATGCCGTGCCAAGCGAGGAGATGTCGAGGAACTCCATTTCCTCCTGAATGTATTTGTGCATACAACTGCGGTACTTCAACACCAAATATTTCTCTGATATTTGATACCCAACTTGATGCGCAGGGTATGGAACGGATTCGTCATCTCATGCACATCTTGATCTCTTTGCTGCCGCAGTGTAGTCCATTGTATGTACTTGTCCTCATAGCTCCCCATGGGATAATATTGTTCCTTTATGGCGTCTCGGAAAGAATTCCAAGTGGGTATGACTGAGAACAGAGAGGGCTCCTCCTCGTCCTTTCTCTCACAGTAGGTTTCCGACCAGTCCTTGACATGGGGGGCGACTTTGAGTAGTGAAAAGGTAATCTTTTCTCGGTTGTAAAAGTCATGAACCGAGAAATATCCTTCTAATAGATTCAACCATCTATCTATGGCATCTGCATATATTTGGCCATCAAATATGGGAATGTCAAAGTTTACTTGTACCTTAAAAGGGGTTGCGCCTCCAGAGTGGCTACTAGATGCAGATGCGCCGCCAGTGGGAAGTCGTTGAAGGATCTGGGCGAAGTTAGCCATCATCACGTTCCTTTGTTTTTCAAGGGCCTCCTCGAGCAACATTTTGATAGGATCTTCTGTGCCCTAGTCTTTCTTTTCGTCCCCCATGGGCAGCCATCGGGGTTTGCGAGGCTGATCTTTCAAAGGTTCAACCAGATCGAGCCCTAACTCCTTATACCCCGCCCTCATTGGGGACATGCAAAGAAGGATCGAGAAAGAGCATATTTCTTTGATACCACTAATCTGGATTTATGCAGGAACATAACAGAATACACAAATACCCATAAAAACAAAGATGCAGCAGAAATAACACTTCATTTCATTACTCAAAGAACTAAAACTTGTTTACATATAGGATGGAAATAAACTAGCTAGAGTGCTGGTAGCTTATTTATGAGAAGAGATGTGGTGGCTACATGCCTTTGAAATCTATGTTACAATGAGGCTCGAAGGCCTATATATTATTGAGAAACAAGGGAAACCCTACACATCCAAAAACCTAACCCTAGGAGGTGAAACGCCAGAATATGGGCCCCATTGGGTATCTTGGTACATTAATTTCCCAGGGTCGTAAATTTGGCATATTACCTCCGTTTGACGCACATGATACATCTTTAGAAAGATCTATTCAAGGACTACATAAATAAATGAGAAATATGAGTCTTTCCCATCAGATGCTGAAAAAACGTCGTTTAGGGCCTCAAAACGGCTCCGGAAGTTTAGGACCCGAAAACTGCCAAAATAGTAAATTGTGCTACAATTAAGGAAATTGAAAAACTGAAGAAAAAATGGTGGGGGTCCATGTGCAATAGGCAGGTGGCCACCAATATACTCCTGGATCATTCCTCCCCTCTTAGGAAGCAAGGGTCCCCATCGCGTTGAGTCCCTCCATGAGATGAGGAAACTTCTGCTGAACTTGGTCCCTAGTGAGCCACTTTCCCTGGTGAAGGAGTTGGCCTGCTTTGACAACTTGATATAGCTGGATCTTCTGCTGGAGGGTGTTCTTGATCTGTGTGGCCATAATCCGATTAGTTGTGGCTTGTTCCATGCAGTATGGGTTTAACTATGTTGGTGTGAGTTGTTCTGCCATGTCTGATGTGTCCAGTAGAGGTGGAAAGTAGGGTCGAAGGCGGTCCACATTGAACACTGGGTGCAGAGCAAGGAATGGTGGAATACTGAGCTCGAAGGCATTATCCCCGACAGCCATGGTGATGGTGTATGGCCCATATAGGAGCAGGCGAAGCTTGTGGTGGGGTCTAGCGAGGCGTTCCTTCTGCAAATGTAGCCACACTTTGTCGCCCACTTGGAAGTTGTGTTGCACTCGTTGCTGATCATGTCGCTGCTTGTACTTAGCATTGGCTCTGTCCAATATGTCATTAACCTATTGGTGAATGTGTTGAATGTGCTCAATGAAGCTGTTCTCCTTGGAAACTTCAGACTGGACATGAGCCAAATCAGTCTGAGTAGCTACAAATGGCATGGCTACGTCAATGGGACATAGTGGCTAGAATCCCAAGCCCACCTGAAAGGGGTTGTGGTCGGTTGAGATGTGGATGGCCCGATTATAGCTATGTTGTATAGAGGGGAGGCTCTCATCCCATGTGCGTGGATGCTTTGAGTTGTACATGCACAAAATGTGGACGATCATCCCGTTGACGACCTCTATTTGGTCATCAGTTTGGGGATGGAAAGATGTGGACTTTGTGAGCTTGGTGTCTAGCATTGACCATAGGCTAGACCATAATGTAATAATGAACCTACTATCCCGATCTAAGATGATAGACTGTGGGATCCCAAAGTGTATCCACACTCGTTCAAAGAAGAGTTTAGCAGTGGCTTCTGCTGTGATATTCTTCTTGCAGGCCGCCATTATGGCAATTTTTGAGAATCTGTCGACGACCACGAACACCCAGTCGTTCTCGTGCTTAGTAGAAGGAAGGCCCGACATGTAATCCATAGAGATGGATTCCCAAGGTCAACTAGGAGTAGGAAACAGAGTATAGAGGCCTTGCTTCTTGATGGACGGTTTGGAAATGGCGCAGGCAGTGCAAGATCTGATTTACTTTTCGACGTCCTGTCGAAGGTTCGGCCAATAGAAATACTTATGTAGTAATGCCACTGTTTTCTCGACCCCGAAATTCCTAGCGACTTGACTATAGTTCGCTTCCCAAACATATTGGCACGCTCGCTTGAAGGAACACAAAGGTGTCCCATGTGACATAGTAGTGCATCCTGGAGGTGAAAATTTGGAACTTGGTTGCCCTCCAAGAGCCTCTTTTATGTGTGGCTAAATTCTGGATCGCTCTTGTAGAGAAGCGTCCAATCAGAAGTCTCGTTCCCATAAGAGTTGAGCATGGTGGTTATCACTACGATCGGTGGTCTGCTGAGGCAGTCTGCAACATTATTGGTGCTTCCCTTCTTGTACTTGACGTTCAAATGAAACTGTTGTAGATATGTGGACCACTTCTGATGGCGATCGTTCTGTAACTTCCCTTGTGTTGTATGAACTGCAGGGGTCGGTGGTCTGTGTGGATGATCGTTTCCTTCCCCAAAATGTAATGCTTCCATTGTCGGAAAGCCTGTACAATGGAATACATATCTTTGTCATAAGTGGGATATTTGCAGACTATTGCAGACAGTGTCTCACTATGATATGCCACTGGATGCCCTTGTTGAGTAAGGACTGCCCCAATAGCATAGTTAGAGGCATCTGTCTCGATCTCAAATGGTTGTTGCAAGTTCTTTAATGTGAGCACTGGGGCACAATAGAGGCGATGTTTCAACTCTACGAACGCCTTCTATTGAGTTTCCGACCAGAAGAATTTTGCTTTCGCTCCTCCCTTGGTGACTTGACTCAAGGGCCAAGTGATATGAGAGAATCCCAACACGAACCTCCGGTAGAAATTAGCAAGACCCAGAAAGCTGCGAAGCTATGTTAGAGTGGTTGGGGCTGGCCAATCCTGAATGACTTGGATCTTGGTTGGCTCGACATGCACCCCACACTCATCAATAATGTATTCCAGATACTGAACCTGGGTCATGCCAAAAATGCACTTGTCCAAATTGGCACAAAACTTGTGCTTCCGCAGTGTTTGGAGGACCTGTCGGATGTGGTGGAGGTGCTCTTCCCAAGTTTGGTTGAAGATCAGGATGTCATCCAAGTACACTACTAAAAATGAGTTGGTGAATGACCACAAGATGTCATCCATCAGTCTCATGAAGGTTGCGGGAGCATTCGTCATCCCGGAAGGCATGACTAGCCATTCGAAAAGGCCCTCCTTGGCTTTGAAGGCAGTCTTCCACACATCGGTCGATTCGATCTGTACCTGGTGATACCCAAAATTTAAGTCGATCTTGCTGAAATATTTCACCCCTTTAAGTTGGTCCAGGAGGTCATCAATCTGGGGGATCGGGTACCTATTCCTGACAGTGATCTTGTTCAGTGCCCGATAGTCAATACAGAGTCTCCAAGTCTCGTCCTTCTTCTGTACCAACATGATCGGGCTCCCACAGGTCGATGAAATTGGCCAGATGCGGCCCTTCTATAGCAGCTCTTGAATCTGCCTCTTGATTTCATCTTTCTCCAGAACAGAGCGCCGATAGATCGGTCCATTGGGCAGCGGTGCACCTGGGGTCATATCGATGGGCTGCTTGACTTGACAATGCAGAGGAACCCCTGTGGGTGAGGTGAATATGTCTTGGTACTCTGCCACAACCTTGTCCATTTTTTGTTGCCGGGCATAGGAGCCCTATTTGGAGGTCGTGGCCACAATCTTCTTCTTTCCCTGAGGGCAGATCATCAAGAATTTTTTTTTCCCAGTTTTGGAAATGAGCTTACTGCATTGTTTTGCAGTAACCAAAGAGATAGCAGCAGGCGGTGGTACTTCTGGTATCCTCTACAACTTATTTCCCAACGTAATTATAACAACGCGAGGCTGAGACTCATACACAACATGTCGCTTCCATAAGTATGGTTGGCCTAATAATACATCACAAACATCAAGAGGAGCAATGTCACATAATACCTCATTGGTGAAGGGCTTGATGCTGTAGGGAGGGCGACACTGCTAGCTGACGAGGAGATCCCGTCCTTGGTGAAGCCACCCGATGGTGTACGACTGCGGATGTGCTGTGGTCGGCAAGCCCAACCGCTTCATGACCTCTGCTGAAATGAGGTTCTTTTGGCTCCCACTGTCGACAATAAACTGTAGCGGGGAACCATTTACCCACATCTGGGAGTGGAAGAGATGCTCCTCCTCCTATGAATCTTCTGGTTCTTCCTTTTGGATCTTTGTGGTGGTAATGACGGTGTTGGGCTCTGCATCAATAATATTCTTCCATCTGTCATTCCCCTTCTTGGGTTCTAATTTAGTGTCAGAGTATGCATCTGATTCAGAAGCCTTTATCTCGGCCACCACTGACTGCTTGGCCCGACACTCACTTGTGTTGTGAGTGGGGCTCTTATGGAACTCGCACCACTTTCCCGCTTCCTTCTTCAGCTTTGTAGTGTTGCTCTTTGCTTGCGGATTTGGCAAGTTGTCTTTAGTATCCATGCCTTGGCTTTGTCCTTGGTTCTTCGGCTTGGGGGCACCTTTCGCTTGCTTCTGATTCGCAGATCCAAAGTCTCGCTTCTTTTGTTTGAATTTTTGCTCAATTTTGGCAACATACCGATATGCTGTACCAAGCGAGGAGATGTCGAGGAACTCCATTTGCTCCTGAATGTATCTGTGCAAACAATTAGTGTACTTAAGCACCAAATATTTCTCTGAATCTTTGATACCCAACTTCGTGCGCAGGGTATGGAACAGATTCGTCAGCTCATGCACATCTTGATCTCTTTGCTGCCGCAGTGTAGTCCATTGTATGTACTTGTCCTCATAGCTCCCCATGGGATAATATTGTTCCTTTATGGTGTCTCGAAAAGAATTCCAAGTGGGTACGACCGAGAAAAGAGAGGGTTCCTCCTCGTCCTTTCTCTCATAGTAGGTTTCCCACCAGTCCTTGACATGGGGTGCGGATTTGAGTAGTGAAAAAGTAATCTTTTCCCAGTCAAAAAATTCATGAACCGAGAAATATCCTTCTAATAGATTCAACCATCTATCTACAACGTCTACATCTATTCGGCCATCAAATATGGGAATGTCAAAGTTTACTTGTACCTTAAAAGCGGTTGCGCCTCCAGAGTGGCTGCTAGATGCAGATGCGCCGCTAGTGGGAAGTCGTTGAAGGATCTGGGCGAAGTTATCCATCATCGCGCTCCTTTGTTTTTAAAGGGCCTCCTTGAGCAACATTTTGATAGGATATTCTGTGCCCTCGTCTTTCTTTTCGTCCCCCATGGGCGGCCGTCGCGGTTTGCGAGGCTGATCTTGCAAAGGTTCAACCAGATCGAGCCCTAACTCCTTATACCCCGCCCTTGTTGGGGACATGCAAAGAAGGATCGAGAAAGAGCAGATTGCTCTGATACCACTGATCCAGATTTATGCAGGAATGCAACAGAATACACAAATACCCATAAAAACAAAGATGCAGTGGAAATAACACTTCATTTCATTACTCAAAGAACTGAAACTTGTTTACATATAAGATGGAAATAAACTAGCTAGAGTGCTGGTAGCTTATCTTTGAGAAGAGATGTGGCGGCTACATGCCTCTGAACTCTGTGTTACAATGAGGCTTGAAGGCCTATATATTATTGAGAAACAAGGGAAACCCTACACATCCAAAAACCTAACTGTAGGAGGTGAAACGCCATAATATGGGCCTCGTTGGGTATCTTGGTACATCAATTTCTTGGGGTCGTAAATTTGGCATACTACCTCTGTTTGACACACGTGATACATCATTAGCAATATCTATTCAAGGACTACATCCATAAATGGCAAATATTGAGTTTGAAATGGACTCATATTTTCTTGAGCATTAGATGCTGAAAAGATGTCGTTTAGGGCCTCAAAATGGCTTCGGAATTTTAGGACCCGAAAACTGCCAAAAATATTAAATTGTGCTACAATTAAGGAAACTGAAAAACTAAAGAAAAAATGGTGGGGGTCCAAGTGGAATAGGCCGGTGGCCACCAATATCCTCCTGGATCAATTTTCATCCACGTTCACATATATAAGCATGTCCAAAAATATAATCATGTTTACAACAAGGAGCCCCAACAACTCCATAAAAATAAGTACATCAGTCAAAATTCACCATGCTTATAGCATGGGGGGTAGCTCTATACACTACTGACTAGTCATTTAAGTAGTCTTAGTCAACATCCTCGTCGTCATCACTATCATCACTGATTCGAGGCACATTGTCGTGCATCGGGTCTCTGATAGTATCCATAGCTACTGCGATCGGATGCATGATCGAATCTCACTCACCTGGAGCCAAGAATCATAAGGAAAGTAGATCCTCATCAAGATTCTACCATCTATCATCAGCTATATCCTTGAGAAGTCGGTCAATATACTAATGTAGTCCATCTAGGACCACAACAGAACCCTACTAGAGCCGTTGCGCTCAGGGAGCAGGGTCAATGCCCTTGACCCTACCTCGTCTCCACTAATAGTCCACCAAAGGCATAGGCCCCACATCTTCACACAAAAATATCAATTCATTAGTAGTAATGTCATGTAAAAAATATAACTAATATATACATTAGTGCTATAAGCACAACTATAAACATAATGCATATGTACCATCTAGTCCCTAGTCCTATGTAGGGGGACAATTTTGCTCCAGGTCTCCACGATAATCCATGCCTGGATATGGATAGTCCTTGATCACTACCAGGAGATGTTTCCATTGCGCAAAGAAGGCCCAACATAATACTTTGTCAACCACACCTCCTCCCTCTCTTATCATCATCTCCCCCACTTTCTCACCTTGGGATCCATAGGCCCACTCTCTCTCATTGCAAAGTGAGGGTACAAGGTGGGTACCCTCTTAAAGAAGAAGGAACAAATGAAAGATGCAAATCCAAAATAGGTTTGAAATCTAACACATGTTATAAAATAACATATAGGTTTGAACATCTTCCTCCATTTAGGTTTGAAAAATGTCAAAGCCATACCTTTAGTATATTGCTCAGGATTGATGGGCTTAGCTAATAGTTGCTTCCATGGCACATTCTTGAGAGGCACGTGCTTGAACCATTTCTCACCCTCATTTGACAGACCCTTGGCCGCAATGATGAAGTCCTCAAATATGAAATTCTACATCCCTGACCACAACCTTATTTCGATCAAACGATTTAGTGAAGGCTATTGTGACTTCTATACTTTCCTGACGAATTGTAGCCACCTTTCTCTCTCAAAACCCTCGAAAAATTTGGAATCCGAATCAACATCAGTTGCATTGTCATGTTCAATTCTGCAAATTTTCCTCGGGACCACAATGGGAGACACATAATTCCAGAACTTAGGATTTCAGCAAAAAAAACCAGAACAAGACCGATATTGAACCAGAATTTTGATGGGTGAATGCATTGTAAAAACCCTCCCACAGGAAACATCAAGAAGGTATGGGCCTCGCCGCCTTGGCTTGTCAGTTTTTTGAGAAGTATTAAGATCGGGCATGCTAAGTAATAACTCACAAGGTACATAGACTGTAAGTGATGTATTAATAATCTGTACATGAGAGGGATAGGTGTCGTTTAGGAAGATGAGAGTTTACAGTCATGACATGTCATCGCACAGACTGATCACCATTGAGTATGCCACGCCAGGGAGCTGTGATGATAGCATTTGCTAAGGTGGAAAGGAGACCTGAGTTCTATAAACAGGTGGAATGCAAGCATCTGAGGAGAAAGTACACATCATCCCAAAGAATGATTCGATGTCATTCATTTCATTTACCAAATGACCATCACTAGGGCTTGAAAATTAATGGCATCAAATCAAAATAATCAAGAAATTAAGTAATTAAATGAACAAACCGGGGTTTGACAGATGGGATTGTCAAATCAACTGGAAAATAAACCCTTTAACTCATGCTGAATTATAAGGAAATGAAGGCCCGCCATTCTACGCTTATCCATATAGTAGAAGCGACAAATGATCAAGATTTTGGGTCAATCTATGTTCATAATAGTCATATTGAATCACAATTGAATTAAGAAGTCAATCATTGAATACCCTTGGTAACAATCCAATAAAAAATATTAAAGAAAATGAAATGATATAATATAAATGGTGCCAAGGGACCTTGGAACAAAAATCAATTGTTAACATAGACCATAGTGTTTCTCAAACAATGTTGATAAATTATCAACAATCTAATACACATGCCCATATTTCATGATATCAAATATTAACTATCACCCAAAAGTATGTAATAACAAATTAAAATATGCGGTATAAAACATGTTGAATTTTATAGGTGAAAGAAATACAAATTTATTCATGAAGTTGGATAGAAGCCATAATCATCCCAGATGCAATGAACACAAAGTTGGATTACCATTTCCCCTATACAATCATTTTGGTGATTGAGAATCAGCTGTGGATTTCCATTAAAAGGATGCAGAATTAAAAAAAATCAAAAAAATTGAACTATCGTTCATATTTTTGGATTCCATGATTTCAGTCATGGAATCCAAAAGGTAAAACAATTATAAATGATATCAATGGATATCCATAACTGAAGATAATATAACTCTGCATTCTTTACATCTCCATCGAAAAAGTGAATGACTCATATTGTAGAAATTATACCAATGAAAGTTCAAATCCTAAACCAAAAATAAACAACCATGGATGTAAATATTACCTAGGCCCATTGTCATTGATAATGAATATGCTAATAAAGACTTAAAATGGGGGGACCCATTCATTTTTACCAAAATAAAAGGGTTGTTGTTGATAGAGGCCAACACATTCTGAGCCAAAGATGAAGTTTGATACTATTATATGATTCTTCCATGAATACTAGGTTCATTGATTATGCATGCTCTCCAATCTCAGGTTCATTGTGACTCAATTCACTTATGTGCATTACATGGAGGTTATTAAAATATGGCTTCCAAATCTAGAGAAATCCTTCATAGTGTTTGTATCCTCCATGATCCAAGATATGGTTACAAAATATTTATATGCATTCAACAAGAATTCCATATAGGCCATTTTCAAGTGTCTTGTTGAGCACAAATAATATAGGCTCCTACAAATTTCCAATAGCATCTTGTTGTGACTCATCTAAAGCTAAAAATGCCTCATTTTCACCTTGTTCTGCAACAGTACCATTCCTACAACAATGGATAAGGATTAGATATCCCTCTTTACACCATTCAATTACTATGATTAGAAATCGAAGGTGATGATTCTTTTAAGGAGAAAATGGTTTTACATAAGAGATATGGGAATTGAATTTGAAGCCATAGTTGATGATGAAAAGACAAAATCATTTAACCAACATGATCAAACATATAGATTGCTATGTCACTCTATACGCCTGTCATTCTCTTTCACATTGATCTCCAAAATAGCATAATATGTTTGGATCATGTTGGAAATACTCTTTAGGAAGAAAGACATATTGAGATTTCATCATTTAGAGGAAGAAATACATAGAAAGACATTATCTAGGACTTTGTCGCCAAGTTAAAATATCAGATGTTGAAGATGAATTTGTGTGGGACTAAAAATGATGAAAGGTAGTTGGTTCTGTCCATTATATTTTTTCCAAACTTGCCCAAAACTACTCTATTATATTATCCACCTTCCATGTTACCATGAATGCACTTAACTACTTGGAAAATGCCATTCCTTGACAACTTTATTATAGAATTGATAAGGAAGAAATATAATTTTTTTCTAATAGGCAGTTGAAAGACCTTAAAGGCTCATGCGTTTGTTGTAAATTAGGGAATAAAGGATTCAAAGGCACCTAAAAATAGCATGCAGAAACAAAATAATTTAGAAAAGAAGGACAAGGATCATAAATATAAATATATTCATGAGACCTCTCAATCAATAGTTGAAACAACCAAGTTTGAGAAGGGAAAGTGTTCCTGCTACAATAGTCTTGGGCATGATCAACATAAATGCATGAAGCCCCGTGAACCTCAAGCCATGGAACTAGATGGGGGAGGGGTGTTCTTGCTGAAGCCCCATGTCTCAGATGTAGTGGAATTGACGGTTCGTCGATCTGGGTCCTGGATTGCATTTTATGGCGAGTTTTCACTCACATCCAGGAGCCATTCAAAGACACATGTTGATTGTCCAGGGGACTAGATCTATAACCGAGAGGTAGAATCAAGTTCTACATTTTTGAGGAGGTGTGTATAGGCTTGGTGGATGTCATTAAGCCATCCACCTGCTCTTTGGGAATATTTTTTTGAATTTGAATTCCCAATGCAAATTCTGCATTGGGTCTCATTGAACACAAACCTAGCTTCCCAAATCACCAGATAAAGCAAGCTTTGTTCCATGGAAATGAATAAGCAAGTGGTGTCCTAGATGAATCCACGTGCCCCAGACCCAGTGGAATCGACTGTTCATCAATTGGAGTCTCGAATTACATTTTATGGCATGTTTCCACTCGCATCCAAGAACCATTCACAGACACATATTGGTTTCAATTAGGATTCTAGATCAAGAATTGAGAATCAAAATCAAGTTCTCCAAATTCCAGTGGGTGTGTATAGGCTTGGTGGATGTCATGAAGTCATCCACCTATTCTTAAGGAGTTTTTTTTTTTTTTTTTTTGTGCAATGTTGTTATTAGAAATGACCTTGTGCTTAGGGCTGAGGAAAGATAGCAAACGTTAATTTTTATTTCGAGTGGAATTTTGTTGTTAGTGATGTGTTTGTGAGCTTGTGCTTGGAGAAATAATTTTTTTATTCAAATATGAAACAAAGCTCGAAATACAATTTTTTCTTCCATAATTTGAAATTACGGTAATATTTTTTAACTATTAATTTCAGAAATGATGGAGTAACAAGCAAGTGAAATTTCAAAGGAGTCATCCAAGAAAAAGGAAACTTTGAAAAAGACACCACGAAACTCATCTTTACATGGTATGGTTGTTTCGAAATTGTATTATATTTCGTTATAAATGGTTACACAATTGTATTTCCTGTACTAAGATTGCCCATGGTTAGAAATTTCTTGATCTTGTTTATATTTATGAAATGAAATGTTAGAAGAGGATTTTATAATATTTTATAATCGATGTATTTTTTATTCATCTAAAATTATTGAAATATGTTTCTACAATTGTTTTTAAATGCCAAGAACAATGATACGAGTGAGATTGCAGAGAAAGTATCAAAGAAAAAAGGGAATGAAAATATGACACAATGCATGTCTCGTGCTACTGGTATGACATTTTAATCTAGTTTATATTCATTTACAAATAGTTATAGAATATTCTAATATGAAATTTGAGACTAAATGAAGTTTGATATATCATTATTTTGGGTTGCAAGCTTGCATACAACATTGTTAGAATAGTAATCCAATACTTAGTACCATAGTTCATAACCTTAGTCAATTTTATTGCCATGTGTGCATTATGACACTATAGTTTGGACTAGGTAACTTTAATTGGCCAAATAACCACTTTTGAGAGTGTTCACACCTATTTTGAAGCAACCCAGCTCACTCAAACTCCATTTTTGTCCACAAGTGTGCCCTCATTAAATGCAGGAGCACTCTCCTTCCTTGAAATGGGGAATGTCTATTGACTTGGAGCGCTTGAGTGGATTTAGCTCATTTTTTGCTAGATTTGGAGCATTTAATGACTCCTTGGACCTCCCACACACCTCTATTTGCTCACCCACGCATTCCTTGGCCTCATTTATGACCCAACATGCTTCATCCATGTTCACACCAAAATTCGTGACTGTTTGGGCTGATTAGGATTGAGTTGGACCCACCTAGGGGGGATTGAGGCCAACTTGGCCAATTAGCATTGTACACTCATTTTGGGCTTCCTAAGCCTCTCAAATTTCTCTATGATGTAATATAAACCTATTCTAAACATATTTACATGTTAGAAAGTCTGATAATGCCAAGTTTCGGTTCACATTGTGTGTAAATTTGTCTCCTTTTCAAGCTGTTTCACTGGTTATTGCAAATATTTCGATTTCGTGAGGTTCTCTATAGCTCCAAGATCTTACTGTGGATCAAAATACTCAAATGGTATCAGAGCCTTGTGGAGTTAGTGATTTGCAGACCAATATTGAGCATTGAGCTGCATTCTTGAGAGAATTTTCAGATAAAAATTGAGTGGTTTTTTTGCAGGTTGTTTAGCAGTTTTCTCACCATCAACACAAGCAGAAATGGAAGCTAACCAAATGTTGCTCACTCCCTTAAATTTATTCAATTGGAAGGCTGAAATGGTCATCAAAATGATATATAAGGGACTATATAGAGTAACCATGGGCATAGAAGTGGAGCCAAACTCTGTTGTGGAGAAAGCAAAGTACTATAATCGACTTGATGAAGCATATGGATTTCTATGCCTGAGCATTTCGAGGGAACTCTTGTTTCATATAGACAGTTTGAAAACCCCAAATGAAGTGTGGGTGAAGCTCGAATCAGTCTTTGGGAAAACTGATGAACTGAGAGGTCGTCTGTGAAAATCCTCACAGCAGATCTAAGAGATGATGTATACCTCACAAGAGCAATTATGATTAAGCAGGAAAATAGAAGAAGAGTGGTCAATACAGTATAATGAGCAACAGAATAATATGGTACAGTAGAACTCGGATAGAAGCAATAATACTTCACACACACTAGTTAATTAATCACAATATGGACAAATAAATAGTAATGGTAGAGAGGATTCGAATGCCTAAGGTGACAATTCGAATTAGCCTCTCAGAGTGATAATAAGATCAATAGAATGTCATCGGAGCACAACTAGGTGTCCTCATGATCATCGAAGCACAACTGGAAGTCTTCATCATCATCAGTGGAGTCATCAATGCTCAAGTAACTGTCAACCATCAGTCAAACTAACTCTGGTAGGTGTAACTAAGTGTAACTGACTGTAACTAAGTGTAACTGAGTGTAAATTGAAGACAATGGGACTGGTAGGTGAAGAAGGGTGAGTTGATCCCTAAAATCAAGGAAGAAGGGTGCATTAAGCAACTGGAGGGATAAAAATGAATAGTGAGAAGATCTTGGGGGTTGGCTAACTGAGGGCTAGGTGCTGGACTGATGATTGGGATGCATGCAAACCCTAGAATGCATGCAAACCCTAAAGGTGCATGCATGACTGAAAATGTAAATGATCAAAATACTGGTGGGACTAGGATGGAGTATAGGAATATCCTAACACCCCCCCTTAATCCATCCTAGGCCCTAGTAACTAAGACCAAAGGTTACCCAATACAATGAATAATAACAATCAATAAACCAAGGAAGTGGAAAAATTTCATGGGAAACATACCCCCTTCTCAAAAAATAGACTGTAAGGCACACATAAAAATAAATGCTCCAAACTCAAGTAGATGTGATGCTTGGTCATATATCTGGAGGTATCTTCTTCTTGGGAAGAAGTGGATCATGCTCAAAAAGCATGTGTTTGCACTTGCTCTTCAGTTCGAATGTGATGAGAACAAATCCAACAGTATGAGAATGATCCTTGAACCTGTGATTTGAATCAGCTGAGGTAGGATCAAATTTTTGAATGTGCATGTAGTCTTTTTTTTTCTCCTTCGAACCATCATGGGTGAGATTATGCCAAAAAGAACTATTACATGTTTGCTTGAAATCAAAATCAGATTTAAGACTTAAAAAACAGTTTCTTGAGATTTCCTTTGAACCAGCAGGGGTGAGATCAAAACTATCATATGCATGAGAAATTTTCCCAAGCAGTAATTGCTTAGAATCCAAATTAGATACAAGACTTGAATTTAGTATGCCACTTCCAGGCATGCAATTCTAGAAATTGCCCATATTGACAACAATTTGACAAAACAGTCACTGGCACTTTTCTACTCTAATTATCTATGATGTTTGATGTCCCCATTCAAATTCTGCCTATGCACCATTGTTCCCTGCTGGGCAATCTTTCTAATGCATGTCCACTTGCTCCATTTCGACATCGGGTGTGGAAACTGCGTTATTTCAAAATGACAACTTTCACCCCAATTCTCCATACTTTTATATAGTTGTATTTTGGTTCTGAATGCCAACTTCAGCCACCTATGGAGGAAAATATACGAAGAATCACGAAAACTTTTCTACCGGGCGAAGTTAGCCCATATAACAAGGAACGCTCAGCATCTTGCGGATCTTTATTCCGATACACCATTCATCTTCTATGAATTTCTTGGTTTTACTACTTCTCACTTTTCACATTTTCCCAAAATTCCAAATTTCGGGCTCTATACCCTTTTGTTTTTTTTTTTAAGCCGAAAGCCAAAGCCAAAAACCGGAAGCCGAAGCTGAAAGCCAAAAGACAAAAACTGGAAGCTGAAAATTGTAAGACAAAACTGAAAGTCGGACGCCGAAACTTGAAGCCGAAGCCGAAAGTCGGAAGCCGAAAACCGGAAGCCAA
The DNA here is from genome assembly GCA_027924585.1 of Larix kaempferi. Lineage (NCBI taxonomy): Eukaryota > Viridiplantae > Streptophyta > Pinopsida > Pinales > Pinaceae > Larix > Larix kaempferi. The sequence goes on from BSBM01000368.1 coordinate 6,007,512, forward strand.
AGCCGGAAGCCGAAGCCGAAAGCCAAAAGCCGAAAGCCAAAACCGGAAGTTGAAGCCGAAAGCCGAAAGCCGAAAACCGGAAGCCGAAAGCCAGGAGCCGAAAGCTGAAAACCGGAAGCCGAAACCAGAAGCTGAAAGCCGGAAGCCGAAGCCGAAAGCCGGAAGCCGAAGCCGAAAGCCGAAAGTTGAAAACCGGAAGCCGAAACCGAAAGCCGAAGCTAAAAGCCAAAAGTCGAAAACCGGAAGCTGAAACCGGAAGCCGAAGCCAAAACCTGGAAGCTGAAAACTGGAAGCCGAAGCCAAAAGCCGAAAGCCAAAAACCGAAAAACACCCACGTTTCCTGTAACTTTCGGGGTCCGTATCTCTTTCGTCCCTTGGCCAAATGAGGCAAGTATGGTACCGTTGGAAAGCTCTTGGAGATATATATGCACCTATGTGATCCTCTTCCACATCTACGAAATATGATGCTATCATTTTCCCCAATCAAAATGACGCCCCCAACTTCCCAATACTGTGCCAAAACGTCCTGTTACATGCCTGCAAACTCAAAGTCTGGCCCAAGCAGCCCCAGTGCTACAAGCTGGGCTCTGATACCACTCTGTCATGTTCCCTTCCATCTATCCAATGCAAGGGAGGGAACATGACTGCAACATGGGTGTCTAATTCGTCCCCAAGCCATAATGATAAAATTTTGCCATTTAAAATAAGATGCACAATTCATTTACACGACGGAATTAACATATTAACACACAACCAGAATGGAATGCATTAGCATACCATTCACAAACAGGTGATGAAAGCAATCACATTCTCATGATATACACAGATTACATGTTAGCCATAATAAGATATGCATTCATCATCCAAATACCAGTCATTATTTAATACATTACAGAACATAGAATTAACACAACTTGTTTAATAAACACAGAGGAATAACCATAATAACATACAAGCAGAAGGAGATGCATCGACCTATTTCTTCCAGGCAGAATGATGAAACGGTCATACAATAATCCATCCCATTCTCATGCTATGCACAAGCATCATGCCAACTAACTTAAGGTAATCATTTCATCCAAGTAACATGAGTAATTTAACATACAAGATTAACACATTGTTGAACACATAATGCAAAGAAATTAATCCACAGAGAATACTTATCTTGAAATGAAAATGTCCAAACAACTGGCTACGTGAGAGCAACGTTCCACCCAACCATAGATCTCTGTCCAACCTATATTCTTTTAACTAAGAGATCACCCCCGAGTTGGGTTGTGTATCCACTAAGGAGGAACTAGACAAGCTCACTTACAGCCATGGATTCACTCAAACGGTTGTGCTAAGCCATCACACAACTGGGTTTATCAAGCATACAATAAGGAAATGATGAGGATGCTAAGGCCATGAGCTCAACCACATAGATACAGAAATCTCAATCTCAATTCAAGTAATCCCATCCTCTTTTCAAACCTCCACACTTGGATTTCTCACCATTCTGGCAACAAATAACTCAATCCCGTCACTAGTTTTTGGGCTATCAAAACTGGGTTTTCCAATGGATTTTAGGGTAGATAATGCTCCCAAATTCGCTCCAAGGTTCATACCTATGGACCCCCCATTGGATTTCACTATCAAATATCAATTCTGGGTGTTTATGGCTATTCAAAACGTGGGTTCTTTCAAAGTTGCGATTTCTGGTTTTTCTCACTGCTGGCAATTCATTTTTGGATGGAAAATGATGCTGGTAACTTCTACAATGGAATGGGGATGAGGAAGAAGCAAATGCCATGAAGTAGAGTGGCTTGTGGTACAAGAAAATAGATCCCATACTCTGCCATACAAATTTCTGGGCTGCCCATGCTCCATTGAAGCCATGGACTGAATTCCTCAACCACTTCTTTACAACAGAAATAAATGTCAGCAAGGTAAGTTAAATGGGTTCTCAAGGTGACATATGGTAGCCTATGGTTCAATCTCACAGCCCCCTCACCACTTCTTAGTGGATACACATGGCCCCTTCTCATTCGTTGCCTCCATAGCCAGTTTTGGTATTTTATTGCATGATGTTTATTTACATCATTTTTACAATGTTCCATGAATAGCACATGGGAAACATAATGTCTAATACTTGACTTTAAATAAAATTCGAGCTTCCACTAGCGGGGCCTTGGCCTTGAGCTCCACGCTAGGAAAACACACATCACATGTATACAACATTTACATTAAAAGCTAACATATCCTAAGGGTCAAAATGGGGTATTACATTACAACATCGGTTGGATGAAGGATGGACAAGAACTACGGATCACTCGACAATGCAAACTCGCATACTTCATAAAATCTTTTGAAGATGAAGTACTCTGTGACGTGGCACCACTCTCCATAGTCGACGCCCTATATGGGAAACCTTACCTTTGGGATAGACATGGAAGTTATCATTCACGGCCTCAGAATGTGATTGTCAGAATCCGAAATCGATGGTTTAGCATACCAAAGTGTCAACCTACACTGACGGTTGCACTGATATCTTCCAAACAGACAAAGAAGCTCATCAATCATGCTCAGAAATTTGCATTAATCATGATCAAGCCACAACATTCTAAGAAGACTACAGCAACGAGGAGTCACCGACCAATGCAGCTCTCGACATAAGCAGCAAGTCGATCATATTCTCGATGAGTACCAGAACATCTTTCAAGCTCCAGACGGAGTACCTCAGCATTGCCAGGTAAAACACTCCATTGAACTTGTTCCTGGTTCTTCTTTTCCTAATGCATCTGTTTATAGAAGATCCATTCTCGAAAATGAAGAGATTCGCAGACAAATCCAAGAGTTAATCGAGAAAGGTCATATTTGACCCAGCTCCTCTCCTTGTGGAAGTCTAGTCGTCCTAGTTCCGAAGAAAGATGGGACTTGGCGCATGTGCATCGACTACAGAGATCTCAACAAAATATCGGTGAAGAATCGGTACCCTCTGTGGTCGATAGACGAGCTTATCGACTGTCTGAAAGGTGCTAAATTATTTACTAATCTCGACCTCAAGTCGGGATACCATTAGATTCCAATCAAGCCCTCAGATGTGTGGAAAACTACTTTCAAGACCAAGGAATGATTGTTTGAATGGTTAGTCATGCCTTTCAGCTTAACCAACACACTTGCGACCTTCATGCAACATATGGATAACCTTCTCCGACCTTTCATCGACAAATGGGTTATTGTCTATCTCGATGACATATTGATTTTCAGTCGATCACGGGAAGAACATGTTGGACATCTTCGACAAGTCCTCGACACTCTTCAGCAACATCGGCTCTATTTGAACATGGATAAATGCTCTTTTGCGATGACCAACATCAAATATTTGGGGTATGTAATTGACTCTGCAGGCATTCACGTCGATCCAAACAAAGTACAGATCCTCAAATATTGGCCCATTCCTAGAAGCATTCAAGAACTAAGAATTTTTCTTGGTTTGGAGAATTTCTATCGACGATTCATACTCGGCTTCAGTCACATAGCCTGGCCCTTGAATCAGTTGACGAAAGGAAACATGAAAACTGTCTTTCAATGGATAGAAACACATCAAGCATCTTTTGAACAGCTCAAACACAGGCTCTGCACTGCACCAGTACTTGTGTTACCTAATTTGCATCATCCCTTTGAGATTGAGATGGATGCATCAGACTATGCCTTGGGCGTAGTGATCACTCAGTCTGGTCGCCCAGTCACTTTTCATTCCGAGAATTTTAACAACATGGTTAGAAGATACTCGACGTACGAAAAAGAACTGTATGCCATTGTGCAAGCTCTCTAGCAATGGAGGCATTACATCCTTGGAGAGGAAATGGTCATTCTTACTGATCACAAGCCTCGACAGTTCGCTCTGACACAATCAAGGTTGCAGATGTTAAATTTTTAGTATTAAATCACAATACTATAGGATCTTTGCTGAGAGAATAACATCTACAGTATATCAATGCATGACAATCATAATATGGCAAGCATCACAAGCATCACAGGAATCAAAAGCATAGAGATAAGAGACACAGAGTTTCCGTGGGGAAAACCCTAAGGTGAAAAACCCCACAACTTCCTCAGAGATAGAGAGAGCAATGGCTCAACCAAAATACAACCAAATAACACTGAGATAGTCTCCTAGTAGATGATCCTCCTCCTCCTCACTAGTGCGCCACTTTTCAGAGAGAGAGATAGTTGCTTTTTCGAGTGAGTAAAATAGAGATCTCCTATCTCTTTTTATACTCACCTTTTTGCCTAGTGACCTACTGGGGCCGACTTGTCTACTTGGATACATCCACATTATATTATATATTAATTAGGGCCGACCCCATAAGGTGGTCTAATAACCCATCGGCAAGTACACACACTTGCGACACTTGTCAATCCACATGACGACACTTCCTTATAGAGGAATAACACATCTCTTATAAGGGTACAATAAATATATATATAATACACAGATGAAATACATTCCGAAGTTACATATACATCAACACTCCCTCTTAACTAGGAAGGTATTTCTCGACACAGATCTGCTAGACAAGTCTTCTTCTCTGGATCATCGTCATCGATGCATCGTCATCATCATCGTCACTGCTGCTACTATCTCAACCAATCTCTGACTCTACTCATCATAGGAAGTTCTACAGAGCCAATCCTTTTTCATACTGGATGTAGGCCCACCACCTGCAGGTCTTCGTCATCACTGGCCATACTGTGGAATCCTCAGGACTTATTACGTGCGTCACAAAACCTCGAAAGAGCATCCCAGGATGTTACGGGTACACAACTCCGACCTGTAGGATCTCCCAGGGCGCTATTACATGTGACCCCACCACAAAACCTCGAAAGAGCATCTCAGGATGTTACGGGTACACAACTCCGACCTGAAATCTCCCAGGGCACAAATTACATGTGGTCCACCACAAAACCTAGCAAGAGCATCTCAGGATGTTACGGGTACACAACTCCGACCTGAAATCTCTTAGGGCACAAATTACATGTGGTCATGGAAAAACCTCGCAAGAGCATCTCAAGATGTTACGGGTACACAACTTCGACCTGAAATCTCCCAGGGCCCAAATTACATGCCATAGGACAAAACCTCGCAAGAGCATCTCAGGATGTTACGGGTACACAACTCCGACCTGAGATCTCCCAGGGCGCTATTACATGTCCTCCCAGAGCAATGTCTCGAAAGAGCATCCCAGGCTGTTACGGGTACACAACTCCGACCTATAGGATCTCCCAGACATGCTCATCTGCACAACCTGATCCACGGCCACAGAGTATCAACCTGATACTCACCATACATCATCCTGATGTACTCATGATCGTCCTGATCATCATCACTGCAACGTCCTGCTGCATGTCATCTGGAGCAACATCCTGAAGCTCATCATCCATGATCATCCTGATCATCACTGCAACATCCTGCTGCATGTCATCTGGAGCAACATCCTGAAGCTCATCATCCATGATCATCCTGATCATCACTGCAACATCCTGCTGCATTTCATCTGGAGCAACATCTTGAAGCTCATCATCCATGATCATCCTGATCATCAATGCATCCACCTGATGCATACCAAGTATCTACCTGATACATATCATCATACATGATCCACCTGATCATACAATGTATCCACCTGATATATATACAGATACATGCTCCAAGCATCCAACATGATGCACATACATACATAAATGATCCACCTGATCATATCCATCATCCAACATGATGCATACATACATAAATGATCCAATTGATCATATCCAGCATCCAACATGATGCGTACATACATACAAAAAAAAATGATCCAACTGATCATATCCAGCAGAAACCAGAACATCATCCTGATGCCCATTATCCAGTGCTTACATCCATAGCCATGTGAAGGATCCTCCTTCCAACATGATTGGAATGGCTTCAGCAAATGTGTCCATCACTTCTTCCTCGAAGTGTCCTCGATCTGAAGAACGCCAAGCCTCTCTCTGAAGTACTCGAACTTCACTCTGGCTAGTGGCTTCGTCAGCACATCTGCAATCTGCTCGTCCGTCGCAACATACAGAAGCTTCATAGCTCCTCTCTGCACCATATCCCTGATATAGTGATATTTGATCTCTATGTGTTTCGACCTGTCATGAAACACTGGGTTCTCGGACAGCTTCACACAACTCTGGTTATCACAGAAGATACCAGTATCCTCCAACGGGAGATCAAATAACTCAGACAATAGCTTCCGTAGCCATACTGTCTCACAACTAGCTGAGCAGGCTGCAACATACTCTGCCTCAGCTGTACTCAGTGCTACGCAGGACTGCTTCCTGCTAAACCAAGAGATCACACCTGATCCCATACTGAAGCAACACCCAGATGTGCTCTTCCTATCTGCAGCACTGCCAGCCCAATCTGAATCAACATAACCCTGCAGGTTAAACTTTTGATTCGCCTCATACCTGATCCCATAATCCACTGTACCCTTCAGGTACCTCAGAACATGCTTTACAGCAACCAGGTGAACACTCCTCGGATCCGTCAGGAACTGGCTCAATGTGTTCACAACAAAGCAAATGTTTGGTTTAGTGTTCGTCAGGTACATCAAGGACCCAATCATCTGACGATACATAGAGACATCAATCGGCTCAGATGAAGCATCACATAGAAGCTTCAGATTCGATGCCATAGGTGTGGCCATGGCCTTGCAATCCATCATCCTGAATCTCTTCAGGATATCTACTGTGTACTTCCCTTGACCAAGGAAGATTCCACCTGCATTCTGCCACACCTCCATACCTAGGAAATAGTGCATCATTCCCAAATCTTTCATATCGAATTCAGCTAAAAGCTTCCTCTTAGTATCTGCAATCAGTCTGTCATCTCCTGTTACGAATAAGTCATCCACATACAGGAGTAGAATCACAGGATTCCCTTCCTCAACCTTGTAGTAAAGGTTGGAATCCGCTTTACTCTTGGTAAAGCCTAAACTAGATAGGAAACTGTCCATCCTACCATACCAGGTTCTGGGAGCTTGCTTCAAGCCATACAAGGCTTTCTTCAATCTGCACACATATGACTTCCTGTCAGGTCTTGGGACTGCATCCCAAACATCTTCTTCATGATCTACGGATCATGGCATTCCATTTCTTCATCCCAGATCCTGGGAACTTCAATATCTTCAATAGATATCTTTGTTGCTGGAACAAATGTTGTAGTCCTTTTGTAGGTGAAGATATACGGTCTTTCCTACAAAACAAGTTAAATTGCATGATTAGAAACATCTCATAATTTTCAGAACAAATTCTTTACACATAAAGAAATATGTCATGCAGTCATGCAGTTATCTTAGCCAATGCTTCAATACAACATTTATCCATGTTCCACAAATTTCTAGATGCCTTCCAGTCTCTACCAGAACATTGTTAAGAGTTTGCACTACTCCCAACATGTCAGCAAAGAGGTTTCATTCTAGATAAGTAGCACTGGAATGTTGTACAGTGCCATAAGCCACTTACCCATCACATGCATATTAGTAGTATACTGTTCATTAATGCAATCATTCAAATATGCACAATACATCTCCTAAGTCTATGAACATAAGCATAATATTATTAAACAAACAAAATAGGCAAGAAATGATAATTGAAATACTTATATTTGTTTGTTTGTTTGGGTGGACTCCCTCTGAGTCTTTGCTTCCTGGTAGGAGCTACTGAAGTAGCTTCTTCTACACCTTTCTTTTGTGGAATGTAGGAAGATGGTCAACTCCCTCTGAAGATCTACATCCTTGCAGGAGCTGCTGGAGTGTGCTCCCTTTTGATCTTTGCTTCCTGGATTACCTGTCCTTATATTCATCTTTGCTGACATCAATATTCTTGAACCTAGAAAAGACCTCTTCTGGTGTCTTGATGTCCAATATCTTGTGGGGAGTTCTGTTCTGCACATATACAACTGTTCTAGCTGCTTCTGCCCATAGATGCATAGGTAGATCCTGGTCATGTAGCATTGCCCTTGCTGCTTCCATGACTGTTCTGTTCTTCCTTTCTGCAATTCCATTCTGTTGAGGATTATAAGGAGCAGTCAACTCCCTCTTAATCCCTGAATCATTGCAAATATTCTTGAAGTTACTTGAGGTGAATTCTCCACCATTGTCAGATCTGAATGTCTTGATTTTCTTGTCAGTTTGATTCTCCATCAAGGTTTTGAATTCCTTGAATTTATCAAGCACCTCATCTTTTCCCTTCAAGAAGTATACCCAAGTCTTCCTGGAGAAGTCATCGATAAATGATACATAGTAAACATACCCACTCAGGGAGCTGGATGACATAGGGACACATACATCTGAGTGCATGATTTCCAGGATGTCCTTGCTTTCACTGCTTGGGAAAGCCTTCTTAATGTTCTTACCTTTTGCACATCCTTTGCAAACACCTTCATGTTTGGTCTTGAATTCAGGAAGACCCTCTACTGCCTTGCTTGCAATTGGAAGTGCCCTATAGTGCATATGAGCAAGTCTTCTATGCCAAAGTTCACTTGGCTCCATGGATTCATGTACCATGGCATGTTCAGGTTGTCCCTTCAATTTATACAAGCCTCCCTCTTGCTCTCCAATCACTACTGCATCATCTATGGTCTTTCCCTTTGGCCACATTAGGACTTGGCCATCCACAAATGCAACCCTCATACCTTTTGCATCCAATGCAGAGATGGAGAGTAAGTTCTTCTTGAGCCTAGGTACATAAAGTACTTCTTTCATCTTCAATGATTTTCCAGAATCTAGGTTGTAGGAGGCTTCACCACTTCCTTTGATTGGGTATTGATAATCATCCCCAAGTTTCACCTTATGGGGTGATTCATGTTCAGATAGGTTCACAAAGGATTCTTTAAACCCAGTCATGTGTTTGGAAGCCCCACTATCAATCAACCAATCATTACATCCATGGGAGATGGTACCTGTAAGAGCAGAAATTAGAATATATTCTTCTTCACTTGATGAGTCATCATCACTACTACTTTCTGCCCTAGCCTTCTTCTTTGGAGGTTCATCATCTTCGGCAGCATGAGCATGAAACCTTCTTTTGCTGCCCTTCTTCTTCTTACTGGAGTTGTTGTTATTATCCCTTTTGTTCTTGGGACAATCTGAAGCAAAGTGACCCTTCTCATTGCATGTGAAGCATCTTAGGTCCTTCTTACTCTTTTGATGGAATCTTTTGTGGTGAGAGTGATCCTTCTTGGTTTTGCTTCTCTTGGTGTGAGCTGCAAGAGCTTGATCTTCTCCTCCCATCTTTTCCTCACGAGCTATGAGTCTAGCTTCTTCTTGAGAGCATTCTTCCCTCAATCTGTTGAAGGAGATCAATTTCTTCCTTGCACAAATTCCTTGAATAAAGGAATCCCATGACCTGGGTAGGCCATTTAGAGTGGTCATCACCACTTCACCATTCTCCACCATTTCATCTACTGCTTCTAATTGTTCCTTGATCTGGGAGACCCTTGAAAAGTAAGATTGAATGGTTTCTCCATTCTGAAACTTCACTGCTTTCAATTGGTTCCGCAGGGTCATCTTCCGATTTATGTTCTTTCCTTCAAATAGCTTGGTTAAGGATTCAAACATCTCTTTGGGTGTCTTAAGAGAAGACACATGAGGTATGAGATGGTCTTTGATAGAATCAGCAATGATTCTCTTTGCCTTGACCAAGTTCTTCTTGTGCAATGCCTTGGCTTCTTCATCCTCTGGGATAGGGATGTCTTCTTTCACATATGAGTCCAACTCATTCTCTTCCAGGATTAACCCAATCCTATACTTCCAGACTCGGAAGTTGTCAGCCCCTTCAAGCTTATCCTCAAGCTTAGTGTGGAGAGACATCTTTAAGAGTACTTCAAATGGAAATAGAAAAGATTTAGGACTTACCACTTGAAGTGCTGAAAACTGGATCTGGTCTCGGATTAGGGTTTGTCAGAGAAACCCTAAAAATTCAAAATGTGAATTTCAAAATTCCGAAAGGATAGAAAGATGTGACTTGGAGAGATGATCAGCCTAGTACATTCAGAATTTGAGATCAGCAAAGTCTTGCCCTTCAAAATTGCCTTTTTGTCCTCCCGGGTTCACTAGGGAGAGCCCTGAATTAGGGTTTGAGTTTCCCGAAGATCTACCCAGTCAAAAATCTCGATTCAAAGCTCTAACCTTCGATTTTTGCAAGGAGCTTCCACCTGTGCCTTCAGTTTCTAGAAATTCCTATTTTTGTGGAAACCCTAATTTTTAGGGCCAAATCTGAAAATGCTCGGAACTGAATTCTGATTGGACAGATAGATGCACCTTGATGAGTAGATCCAATCTACTATACTGAATTTCAAAAATCTGTGGAGAGAAACCCAATAAACAAGGAATACAAGCTTCCGTCACTGCAAAATGTCTTCTTCTCAGTTAAGCTTTGATACCATGTTAAATTTTTAGTATTAAATCACAATACTATAGGATCTTTGCTGAGAGAATAACATCTACAGTATATCAATGCATGACAATCATAATATGACAAGCATCACAAGCATCACAGGAATCAAAAGCATAGAGACAAGAGACACAGAGTTTCCGTGGGGAAAACCTTAAGGTGAAAAACCCCACAACTTCCTCAGAGATAGAGAGAGCAATGGCTCAACCAAAATACAACCAAATAACAATGAGATAGTCTCCTAGCAGATGATCCTCCTCCTCCTCACTAGTGCGCCACTTTTCAGAGAGAGAGATAGTTGCTTTTCCGAGTGAGTAAAATAGAGATCTCTTATCTCTATTTATACTCACCTTTTTTCCCAGTGACCTACTGGTGCCGACTTGTCTACTTGGATACATCCACATTATATTATATATTAATTAGGGCCGACCCCATAAGGTGGTCTAATAACCCATCGGCAAGTACACACACTTGCGACACTTGTCAATCCACATGATGACACTTCCTTATAGAGGAATAACACATCTCTTATAAGGGTACAATAAATATATATATAATACACAGATGAAATACATTCCGAAGTTACATATACATCAACAGCAGACAAACCGACAACTCAAGTGGATTAATTACCTACAACAATTTCAGTTGGTGATTAAATATCGAAAAGGCAAGGCTAATGCCGTTGCAGATTGCCTCAGTTAACCACCCATTACTCTCCTCTTGATAGTGATGAGTATGCAAGGTTATGACATGACCACTTGGCAACAGTTATACGAGGACGACAACGACTTCTCAACAGTCTACCGACAGTTACAAACTAACAAGTCGTCAACCTCAGACTCTGAATACTTCCTCAAAGATACCTTGCTATACAAGCTTGGACAACTTTGTGAACTGACCGGTGAGCAACGACAACAGCTCATTTGGGACGTGCACTACAGCAAGACCGCAGGACACTTCGGAGTAGCAAAGACACTTACTATTCTACAGAAGTATTTCTTTTGGGCTACACTTAAATTTGACGTCAACAAGTACATTCGATCATGCGTAGTTTGTGCCATTGCTAAGCCACCTAATCGATGACAGGGATTGTACACACCTCTGCCAGTTCCTAGTCGACCATGGGAATCTATTTCTATGGACTACTTGACGGGTTATCCTACTACCAAACATTAGCATGACGCGATATTAGTATTAATCGACCGATTTTCCAAGATGGCCATTCTCATACCATGTAAGAAGACCATGACAGCACAACAGACTACTCAGCTCTTCTTTACACATGTTTGGAAACACTTTGGTTTACCCAAAACCATCATTTTCGACTGAGATGCCAGATTCATCAGCATATTTTAGAAGACCCTTTGGCAACATCTAGACACGCAACTCTCATTGTCGACAGCTTTCCATCCTCAGACCGACAGATAGACGGAAGTTGTGAATCACTTGGTAGTACAACTGCTTCGCATGTACAATCACCAGCATCGACACACATGGGATGAAAGTATTCCATACATTCAACACAGCTACAATCGTGCTCAGCATAGCTCTACAGGCAAGAGTCCCTTTGAAGTTTGTTATGGATTTCAACCCTCAGTGCCTATCGACTTGATCAGTTCCTCGACACAGTCAAACTCCGACACAAATCGCAGTCAGCGAGAAGTTGATAAAGTAGTCAAATTTCAAGAACAAATTTGCGACATTCAGTGACAAGCACAGGATATGTTGGATAGAGCAAACGAGAAAGCTAAGGCCCGGCACGACAAGCATTGCATTCCTCATACATTTCGCATTGGGGATAAGGTCTGGATACATCTTAAGAAGGAGCGCTTCACAGGTCCTTTCAAGAAGTTAAAACCTTTGCGATATGGTCCATATAGTATTCTTCGATAGATTGGCGAGAACGCTTTCCAGCTCGACATTTCTGCTTGCCTGGGTCTACATCCAGTCTTTAATGTGGATCTACTTCGACCATACCATGCACCCTTGTTGGAACAGACTGATTTCTGAACAGTAGATCCCACAGACATCCATCCATATATTCAGGAGCCTCTTCCTTGCGACACCATTGTGGGACGACAGGTACGCCTTACGAGGACGGACACAATTCCCTTGTTTCAGGTTTCCAAAGCTGGCCAAATCCCATCTCAAAGAAAGTGGTACTCTACTATTGAAGTGATCGAGAATTTTCCTCACTTTCGCAAGCAAACAATGGGGTCCATTATTTATTAAGGAAGGAGGTCTGATCCACATCGCAGTTGGCATTTTTTTTCAGATGCTAACTTCGACACATTCTTGATTAGTCTTCGCGGTTGATACAACTTCGACAAGTTTCAACGCAACAGGACTTCGACAACTTCAACACTTCGATAGGTTATCGATTTCGACACAACTCCGACGAGTCTCGACTTTGACATACTGCGACATGTTCCACACCTTCAACATGTTCAACAACCTCACAGTTTGCGTCATCGGCATACAACGTCGACATGCGACCAACGACTGTCAAACTTCGATAGACTGTCTCTCTATCTCCCAGTCGACTATAACGGTTGAACAGTTGCACCGTTCTAACTTCTTTTTTGTAACTGAATGTAATGGGCAGGCACCCAAGCATCTCAGATTTCTATATAAGCATATAAATTATTGTAACATACATCTGATCTTATCTTGATCAATCTAGAACAGTTCGCATTCCTACATATTGTCTGTGTGTATTTGTGTTATCTGTATTGCATAATCATTTTTTGCTCATTTTGTTTATTAAGCTTTCGCCATAACAGAGCCGACTCATTCAGTCGAACTATTGTCCCCCTCGTGCTTCTTGGACATGATACAGATTAAGGGGTTTAGAGAGAGAGAGAGAGAGATTGGTGGTTAGGGTTTTAGAGAGAGAGAGAGATTGGAGGTTTCAATATATATTAGAGAGAGAAAAAGAGATTGGGGGTTCCGGGGATTGAGAGAGAGAGAGAGAGAGATTGGAGTTTAGGGGTTTTGAGAAAGAGTGGTAGATTGAGGGATAATGGTTAGAGAGAGAGAGAGAGACTAGAGGTTAGCGCTTTGAAGAGAGAGAGATTGAGGGTTAATGGTTTAGAGAAAGAGATATTGGGGGTTATGGGTTTAGAGAGAGATAAAGAGATTAAGGGGTTTAGCTTTAGAGTAAGAGTTTGATAAACATATGGATATTATTGGTTTGGGGTTTAGAGATAGAGACAAAGAGGGATATTTTTCTTTAGGGGTTTAAATAGAGAGAGAGATTGAGGGTTAGGGATTTAGAGAGAGAGATAGATTAGTAATTAATGGTTTAGAGAGAGAGAGAGAGAATGAGAGTTAGATGTCTAGGGAGAGAGAGAGAGAAATATTGGAGGTTAGGTGTTTAGGGAGAGAGAGAGAGAGATTGGAGGTTACGTGTTTAGAGAGAAATATTGGGGGTTAGCTATTTATTGAGAGAAAGATATTGGCGCTTAGGGGTAAGGGGTTGAGAGAGAGAGAGAGAGAGAGAGAGAGAGAGAGAGAGAGATTAGGGGTCAGGGGTTTAAAGAGAGAGAAAGAGAGATATTGGTGGTTAAGGGTTAAGAGTGAAAGAGATAGAGATTAGGGGTTTAGAGAGAGATTGAGTGTTAGTGGTGTAGGAAGTGAGAGAGAGAAAGAGAGAGAGAGAGAGAGAGAGAGAGAGAGACTGAGATTGGTGGTTAGGGGTTTAGAGAAAGAGAGAGTGAGATTGGGGGTTGGGGGTTAGGGGTTTAGATAGATAGGTAGATAGATAGAGATTGAGAGGGAGAGAGATTACGAATTAGTGTTTAGAGATAGAGAGAGAGAAAGAGAGACATTGGGTGTTATGGGTTTAGAGGGAGAGAGAGAAAGATATTGGAGGTTAGAGGTTTAGAAAGAGAGAGTTTGGAGGTTATGGGTTTAGAGAGAGAGATATTGGGGGTTACTGATTTAGCGAGAGATAGAGAATGGGGTTTAGTGGTTTAGAGAGACATTGATAATGACCCAGGGGTTTAGAGAGAGATAAAAGGATTGGTGGTTAGGGATTTAGAGAAATTGAGATAGAAAGATAGAGATTGGTGGTTAGGGGTTAAGAGAGAGAGAGAGATTGGGTATAGGGTTTTAGAGAGAGAGTGAGAAATATTGGGATTTAGGGTTTTAGAGAGAGAGAGAGAGAGATTGGGGGTTAATGGTTTAGAGGGAGAGAGAGAGATTGGGTGTTAGGGGTTTAGTGAGAGAGAGAGAGATTGGGAGTTAGGGATTTAGAGAGACAAAAGGATATTTGGGGCGAGGGGTTTAAAGAAATAGAGAGTTTGGGGGTTAGGAGTTTAGGGAGAGTGATAGAGAGATATATTGTGGGTTGATAGTTTAGAGAGAGAGATTGGGTGTTAGGGGTTTAGTGAGAGAGAGAGAGAGAGATAGAGAGAGAGATTGGTGGTTAGGGATTTAGAGAGATTGAGAGAAAGAGAGAGAGAAAAATATTAGGGTTTAGGGGTTTATATACAGATATAGATAGTTAGAGAGAGAGAGAGAGAGAGAGAGAGAGAGAGAGAGAGAGATTAGAGGTTAGGAGTTTAGAGAGAGATTGGGATTAGGGGTTTAGAGAGATAGAGAAATATTGGGGGTAAGGGGTTTAAAGAAAGAAAGATTTTGGGGTTTAGGATTTTAGAGAGAGAGAGAGAGAGAGAGAGAGATTGGGGATTAGGGGTTAAAGAGAGAGAGAGAGATTGAGGGTTAGGGGTTTAGAGAGAGAGATTAGGGTTAGGTATTTAGAGAGAGAGAGAGAGAGAGGGATTGGAAGTGAGGGGACTATAGGTTGAGCTATGAAGAGAGATAAAGATTGGGGTTTATATGTTTAGAGAGAGAGAGGGAGAGAGAGATACTAGAGGATAGGGGTTTAGAGAGAGGCAGAGAGATATGAAGAGAGAGATTTTGGATATTAGCGGTTTAGGTAGAGAGAGTAACATATTGAGGGTTAGCATTTTCAAGAGAGAGAGAGAGAGAGAGAGAGAGATTTGGAGGTTAAGGATTTAGAGAGAGATAGAAATTGACAGTTAAGGTTTTAAAGAGAGATAATGAAATTAAGCGTTGAGATTTAGAGTGAGAGAGAGATAGATAGGAGAAAGGAGATTGGTGGTTAGGGGACTAGCTGGAGAGAGAGGGATATTTTGGGTTAGGGGTTTAGAGGGAGAAAGGGAAAGAGAGATATATTGAGGGTTAGGGGTTTAGAGAGAGAGATATTAGGGTCAGGGATTTAGAGAGAGAGAGGGATTGTGGGTGAGGGGTTTAGAGGTTGAGAGATTACATGAGAGAAATATTGGGGTTATAGGTTTAGATAGAGAGAGGGAGAGAGAGAGATACTTGAGGAAAAGTGTTTAGAGAGAGTGGTAGAGAGATATGAGGAAAGAGATTGAGAGTTAGTTGTATAGAGAGTGATATTGGGGGTTAGGGGTTTAGAGAGAGAGAGATATTGGGGGCTAGGGTTTAGAGAGAGATATATTTTGTGTTAGGGGTTCAGAGAGAAAGAGAGATGGGCGGTTAGGGGTTTAAAGAGAGAGAGAGATTAGGGGTATATATAGAAATATCAATAGACAAAGGCATAGAGAGGGAGAATAGGGGTTATGGGCTTAGAGAGAGAGAGAGATATTGTGGGTCAACATTTTAGATAGATAGAGAGAGAGAGATTGGGGGTTAGGGATTTAGAGATAGTGAGAAAGATATTGAGGGTTCGTGTTTAAAGAAAGATAGAGTTTATGGGTTAGGAGTTTAGATTAGGGTTTAGGGATTTAGAAAGAGAGAGAGATTGGGGATTAGGGGTTTAGAGAGAGAGTCAAAGAGATATTTGAGGACAGGGTTTAGAGGGAGAGAGATATGAAGAGATATTTTTTGGGTTAGCATTTAGAAAGAGAAAGAGATTGGTGTTTGGGGATTAGAGAGAGAGAGGGAGGTTGAGATTTAGGGGTTTAAAAATAGAGAGAGAAAAATAGATAGATTGGTGGTAAGGGGTTTAGAGAGAGAGAGAGAGAGAGAGAGAGAGAGAGAGAAAGAGAAAGAGAGATTGTTCTTTAGGGGTTGAGAGAGAGAGAGAGAAAGATTGTAGGTTAGGGGTTTAGAAAGAGAGATAGAATGGGGGTTAGGGGTTCAGAGAAAGAGAGAGAGAAATTTGAGGTTAGGGGTTTAGAGAGAGAGAGGGATTGAGAATTAGGGTTGAGAGAGAGAGAGAGATTGGGGGTATATATATATATATATATACAGAGAGAGAGAGAGAGAGAGAGAGAGAGAGAGAGAGAGAGGGAGAGATAGATTGGGGTTAGGGGTATAGAGAGGGAGAGAGATTGGAGTTTAGGGGTTTAGAGAGAGAGTGACAGATTGGGGGATAGTGGTTTAGAGAGACAAAGAGACTGGAGGTTAGGAATTTGGAGAGAGAGATAAAGAAAGAGTGAGATTGAGGGTTAAGGGTTTAGAGAAAGAGATATTGGGGATTAGGGGTTTAGAGAGAGATAAAAAGATTGAGCTTTAGAGTGAGAGTGAGATAGACATAGAGATATTGGTGGTTTGGGGTTTAGAGATAGATATAGAGAGAGAGATTGAGGTTTAGGGGTTTAAATAGAGAGAGAGAGAGAGAGAGATTGAGGTTCAGGGGTTTAGAGAGAGAGATATTAGTGATTAATGGTTTATAGAGAGAGAGAGAGAGATTGGAGGTTTCAGGTTTAGAGAGAGAGAGATTGAGAGTTAGGTGTCTAGGGAGAGAGAGAGATATTGGAGGTTAGGTGTTTAGAGAAAAATATTGGGGGTTAGCTATTTATTGAGAGAAATATATTGGGGATTAGGGGTAAGGGGTTTAGAGAGAGAGAGAGATTAGGGATTAGGGGTTTAGAGAGAGAGAGAGAGAAAGAGAGAGAATGGTGGTTAGGGGTTAAGAGTGAGAGAGATAGAGTTTAGGGGTTTAGAGAGAGAGGTAGAGATAGAGATTGGGTGTTAGTGGTCTAGAAAGATAGAGAGATATATTGTGGGATAGGGGTTTAGAGAGATAGAGAGAGAGAAAGAGATTGGTGGTTAAGGGTTTACAGAAAGAGAAAGAGAGATTGTGGGTTAGGGGTTTAGATAGATAGGTAGATAGACATAGAGAGAGAGAGAGAGAGAGAGAGAAAGAGAGATTAAGGGTTAGTTTTTTAGAGAGAGAGAGAGAAAGAGAGAGATTGGGAGTTAGGGATTTAGAGGGAGAAAGATTGGAGGTTAGAGGTTTAAAGAGAGAGAGAGTTTGGAGGTTAAGGGTTTATATATAGAGAGAGATTGGGGTTTCTTGGTTTAGAGAGAGACATAGATAATGGGTCAAGGGTTTAGAAAGATATAGAAGGATTGGGGGTTAGGGGTTTAGAGAAAGAAAGATAGAAAGAGAGAGATAGGTGGTTAGGGGTTAAGAGTGAGAGAGAGATTGGGTGTTAGGGTTTTAGAGAGAGGGAAATATTGGGTGTTAGGGTTCCAGAGAGAGAGATATATTGGGGGTTAGGTATTTAGAGATAGAGAGAGAGATTGGGAATTAATGGTTTAGAGAGAGAGAGATTGGGTGTTAGGGGCTTAGTGAGAGAGAGAGGTTGGTAGTTAGGGATTTAGAGAGATTGAGATAAACAAAGAGAATGGGGGTTAGGGGTTTAGATAGATATATAAATAGTCAGAGAGTGAGAGAGGGAGAGATTTGGGGTTAGAGCTTTAGAGAAAGAGAGAGATTGTGGGTTAGTGGTTTAGAGAGAGAGAGAGAGATTGGGGTTAGGGGTTTAGAGAGACAAAACGATATTTGGGGTGAGTGGTTAAAAGAAAGAGTTAGTTTGGGGGTTAAGAGTTTAGAGAGAGAGAGATAGAGATAGATTGGGGGTGAATAATTTAGAGAGAGATATTGGGTGTTAGGGGTTTAGAGAGAGAGAGAGAGAGATTAGTGGTTAGGGCTTTAGAGAGAATGAGAGAGAGGGATAACGACTAGGGGTTAGGGGTTTATATACATATATAGATAGACAGAGAGTGAGAGATTGAGTGATTCGAGGTTAGCGGTTTAAAGAGAGAAAGGGAGAGAGATATATTGGGGTTGGTGCTTTAGAGAGAGAGAGAGATTGAGATTAGGGTTTTATAGAAATAGAGAGATATTGGGGGCGAGGGGTTTAAAGAAAGAAATATTTTGGGGTTTAGGATTTTAGAAAGAGAGATAGAGATTGGGGGTTAGGGGTTTAGAAAGAGAGAGAAATTGAGGGTTAGGGGTTTAGAGAGAGAGAGAGAAATTAGGATTAGGTATTTAGAGAGAGAGAGGAGAGAGAGAGAGAGAGGGATTGGGGGTGAGGGGTTTAGAGGTTGAGAGATGAAGAGAGAAATATTGGGGGCTATATGTTTAGAGAGAGATATATAGGGAGAGAGAGATACTGGAGGACATGGGTTTAGAGAGAGGCAGAGAGATATGAAGAGAGAGATTGGATGTTAGCGGTTTAGATAGAGAGAGTAACATATTGAGGGTTAGAGCTTGAGAGAGAGAGATTTAGATGTTAAGGATTAAGAAAGAGAGAGATAGAGAGATTGGTGCTTAAGGTTTTAGAGAGAGATAAATAAATTAAGTGTTAAGGTTTAGAGTGAGAGAGAGATAGAAAGAAGCAGATTCGTGGTTAGGGGATTACCTAGAGAGAGAGGGAAATTTTTGGTTAAGGGTTTAGAGAGAGATATTGAGGGTTAGGGGTTTAGAGAGAGAGATTCGGGTCATGTATTTAGAGAGAGAGAGAGGGATTGGGGTGAGGGGTTTAGAGGTTGAGAGATGACAAGAGAGAAAGATTGGGGGTTATAGGTTTAGAGAGAGAGAGATACTAGAGGATAGGGGTTTAGAGAGAGGCAATGAGATATGGAGAGAGAGATTGAGGTTTAGTTGTATAGAGAGATATATTGGGGGTTGGAGGTTTAGAGAGAGAGAGAGAGAGAGAGAGAGAGAGAGAGATTGGGGCCAGGGTTTAGAGAGAGAGATTATGTGTTAGGGGTTTAGAGAGAAAGAGAGATGGACGGTTAGGAGTTTAGAGAGAGAGAGAGAGAGATTAGGGGTTAGTAGTTAGGGGTTTAGATAGAAAGATCAATAGAGAGAGGTAGAGAGAGAGAGAGAATAGGGGTTAGGGGATTAGAGAGAGATAGAGGGAGATTGGGGGTCAACATTTTAGATAGAAAGAGAGGGAGATTGGGGGTTAGGGATTTAGAGAGTGAGAGAGATATTAAGGGTTAGGGTTTAAAGGAATAGAGAGTTTTTGGGTTAGGATTTTAGATTGGGGTTTAGGGGTTTAGAGAGAGAGAGAGTGGGGATTAGGGGTTTAGAGAGAGAGTCAGGGAGATATTTGAGGATAGAGGTTTAGAGAGAAAGATAGGAAGAGAGATTTTTTGGTTTAGCATTTATAGAGAGAGAGATTGGGGTTTAGAGAGAGATAGATATATTGAGATTTAGAGTTTTAAAGAGAGAGAGAAAAAAATAGAGAGATTGGTGGTAAGGGGTTTAGAGAGAGAGAAAAAAATAGAGAGATTGGTGGTAAGGGGTTTAGAGAGAGAGATATTGGAGTTTAAGGGTTTAATATATATGTACCCAATGTATATATATGTATATGTATATATATATATATACATATATATGTATATGTGTGTATGTGTATATGTATATATATATATATATATATACAAAGAGAGAGAGAGAGAGAGAGTGAGATTGGGGGTTAAGGGTTTAGAGAAAGAGATATTGGGGGTTAGGGGTTTAGAGAAAGAGATATTGGGGGTTAGGGGTTGAGCTTTAGACTGAGAGTGAGATCGACATAGGGATATTGGTGGTTTGGGGTTTAGAAATTGAGACAGAGAGAGAGAGAGATTTTGCGTTAGTGGTTTAAATAGAGAGAAAGATTGAGGGTTAGGGGTTTAGAGAGAGAGAGATATTAGTGATTAATGGTTTAGAGAGAGAGAGATTGGAGGTTATCTATTTATTGAGAGAAATATATTAGGGCTTAGGGGTAAGTGGTTTAGAGAGAGAGAGAGAGATTAGGGGTTAGGGGTTTAGAGAGAAAGAAAGAGAGAGATTGGTGGTTAGGGGTTAAGAGTGAGAGAGATAGAGATTAGGGGTTTAGAGAGAGAGGTAGAGAGAGAGATTAGGTGTTAGTGGTCTAGACAAAGAGAATGAGAGATTGTGGGATAAGGGTTTAGAGAGAGAGACAGAGAAAGAGATTGGTGGTTAGGGGTTTAGAGAGAGAGAGAGATTGGGGGTTAGGGGTTTAGATAGATAGGCAGAGAGAGAGAGAGAGAGAGAGAGAGAGAGATTAGGGGTTAGGTGTTTAGAGAGAGAGAGAGATTGGGGGTTAGGGGTTTAGAGAGAGGGAGAGAGGTTTGAGGTAAAGGGTTTAGATAGAGAGAGTTTGGAGGTTAGGGGTTTAGAGAGAGAGAGAGTTTGGGGGTTATTAGTTTAGAGAGAGACATAGAATGGGGTTTGGGTGTTTAGAGAGACATAGATAATGGCTTAGGGTTTTAGAGAGAGATAGAAGGATTGGGGATTAAGGGTTTAGAGAAAGAGAGATATAAAGAGAGAGATTGGTGGTTAGGGGTTAAGAGAGAGAGAGAGAGATTGGGTATTAGGGTTTTAGAGATAGAGAGAGAAATATTGAGTATTAGGGTTCCAAAGAGAGAGATATTGGGGGTTAGACAATGAGAGAGAGAGAGAGAGAGAGAGAGAGAGAGAGAGATTGGGTGTTAGGGGTTTAGTGAGAGAGAGAGATTGGCAATTAGGGATTTAGAGAGATTGAGAGATTGGAGGTTAGGGGTTTAGATAAATATATAAATAGTCAGAGAGAGAGAGAGAGAGAGATTTGAGGTTAGGGGTTTAGAGAAAGAGAGAGATTGTGGGTTAGTGGTTTAGAGAGAGAGAGAGAGATTGGGGTTAGGGGTTTAGAGAGACAAATGGATATTTTGGACGAGGGGTATAAAAAAAGAGAGAGTTTGTGGTTTAGGAGTTTAAAGAGAGTGAGAGATTGGTGGTTAATAGTTTAGAGAGAGAGATTGGGTGATAGGGGTTCAGTGAGAGAGAGAGAAAGAGAGAGATAAATATTAGGGGTTAGGGGTTTATATACGTATATAGATAGACATAGAGTGAGAGAGAGAGAGAGATTAGAGGTTAGGGGTTTAGAGAGAGAAAGGGAAAGAGAGAGATTTGGGGTTAGTGCTTTAGAGAGAGAGAGAGATTGGGGTTAGGGGTTTAGAGAGATAGAGAGATATTGACGGTGAGGGGTTTAAAGAAAGAAATATTTTTGGGTTTAGGATTTTAGAGAGTGAGAGAGAGAGAGAGATATTTGGGGTTAGGGGTTTAGAAAGAGAGAGAGATTGTGGGTTAGGGGTTTAGAGAGAGAGATTGTGGGTTAGGGGTTTAGAGAGAGAGATTTAAATAGAGAGAAAGAGATTTGATGTTTGGGTTTCATAGAGAGAGAGAATGAGAGAAGTTAGGGGTTAGGGGTTCAAAGATAGTGTGTGTGGTTATGGGTTAGGGGTTTAGAGAGAGATAGAGAGATTGGGGGTTAGGGGTTTACAGAGAGAGAATGGGTGATTGGGCATTAGAGGTGTGTGTGTGTGTGACCAAGGGTTTGGAATTGAGAGAGAGAGAGAGAGATCAGGGGTTTAAAGAAAGCGAGAGTTTGGGGGTTTGTTGTTTAGAGAGAGAGATAGAGAGAGATTGGGGGTTAACGGTTGAGAGAGAGAGACATTGGATGTTAGGGGTTTATAGAGAGAGAGAGAGAGAGAGAGGAAGAGAGAGATTGGGGGTTAGGGGTTTAATTACAGAGAACTATTGGGGGTTGGAGGTTTAGAGAGAGATAAAAACATTTGGGGTTATAGGTTTAGAGAGAGAGATAAATAGAAAGAGAGAGATGGGTGGTCAAGGTTTGAGAGAGAGAGTTTGGATGTTAAGGGTTTAGTGAGAGAGATATTGGGGGTTAGGTATTTAAAGAGAGAGAGAGAGAGAGAGATTGGGGGTTAGGGGTTTAGAGAGAGAGAAAGAGTGGAGGTTAGGGGTTTAGATAGAGAGAGAGAGATTGGGGCTTAGTGGCTTAAAGAGAGAGACATAGATTTGGGGTTAAGGGGTTTAGAGAGACATAGAGAGATAGGGGATTAGTGGTTTAGAGATAGAGAGAGAGATTGGTGTTTAGGGGTTTAGAGAGATTAGAGGTTAGGGGTTTAGAGAGAAAGAGATTGAGTGTTAGGGGTTTAAAGTGTGTGTGTGTGAGTGTGAGAGAGAGAGTGAGATTGGGGGCTATACATTTAGAGAGAGAGAGAGATATTGTACGTCAGGGGTTTAGAAAGAGAGAGAGATTGGTGTTTGGGGCTTAGAGAGAGATAAAGAGTTTGTGGTTTAGGGGTTTAAAGAGAGCAAGAGAGATACAAAAATAGATATTGGAGGTAAGGGGTTTAGAGAGAGATAGATTTGAGTTTTTTCGTTTAGAGAGAGACAAATAGATTGGAGGTTAGGGGTTTAGAAAGAAAGAGATTGGACATTAAGAGTTTAGAGAGAGAGATATATAAAGAGATAGATATGGGGTTAAGGGTTTATATAGAGAGAGAGATTGGAGGTTAGGGGTTTAGAAAGAGAGAGAGAGGATGACGGTCAGGGGTTTAGAGAGAGAGATTGTGGGTTACTGGTAAGAGTTTAAGATAGATAAATAGTTATAAAGGTAGAGATTGAGAGAGAGATTATGGGTTAGGGGTTTAGAAATAGAGAGAGAAAGAGAGATATTATGTGTTAGGGGCTTAGAGAGAGATAGAGAAAGGGAGAGATTAGAGGTTAGGGGTTTAGATAGAGTGAGAGAGATTGTGGGTTGGGGGCTTAGAGAGAGAGAGAGAGAGATTGTGGGTTAGGGGATTAGAGAGAGATATAGAGATTGGGGTCAGGGTTTTAGAGAGACATATAGAGATAGTGGATTAAGGGTTTAGAGAGAGAGAAATAGAGAGACAAAGAGAGAGATTGGTGTTTAGGGGTTTAGACAGAGAGAGATTGAAGGTTAGGGATTTAGAGGGAAAGGGAGAGAGAGATTGGAGGTTAGGGATTTAGAGTGAAATATTTGGGGTTTGGGTTTAGAGAGAGAGATATATATTGAGGATTAGGGGTTTAGAGAGATATATATAAGGGGTTAGGGGTTTTGAGAGAGAGAAATTGAGTGTTAGGGTATTAGAGAGAAAGAGGGAGGCGTTACACATTTAAAGAGAGAGAGAGATATTGGACATTAGGTGTTTAGAGAGAGAGATAGAGGGAGAGAGAGACTAGGAGATAGGGGTTTATAGAGATAAATATATTGGGGCTTAGGTGTTTAGAAAGAGAGAGGGATTAGGGGTGAGAAATTTAGAGAGAGACAAAGAAAGCGAGAGAGATTGGGGGTTAGGGGTTTAGAGAGAGATATAGATTAGGGGTTAGGTGTTTAGAGAGAGAGAGAGAGAGATTGATGATTAGAGAATTAAAGAAACATAGAGAATGGGGGTTTGGGGTTTAGATACAAAGAGAGATTGGAAATTAGGGGTTGAGAGAGACAGAGAGAAAGAGAGATTGGGCATTAGTGATTTAGAGGGAGAGAGAGAGAGAGATTGGGGGTTAGGTTTTTAGAGAGGGATATAAATATTGGTGGTTAGGTGTTTATATTATGTTTGGTTGTTAGGGATTTAGGGAGAGAGAGAGAGAGAGTGGGGATGGGGTTTAGACAGAGGGAGATTCGGGGTTAATGGTTCATAGAGAGATATAGAGAGTGAGAGATTCGGGATTAGAGAGACATAGAGATTAGAGGTTAGGATTTGAGATGGAGAGAGAGAAATATTGGAGGTTAGCGGTTTCTTGGGGCTTAGGGGTTGAGAGAGAGAGAGAGGGACATTAGGGGTTAGGGCTTTAGAGAGAGAGAGAGAGAGAGAGAGAGAGAGATTGGTGCTTACAAGTTTAAAGAGAGAAATATAGGGAGAGAGAGAGATTGGAGGTTAAGGGTTTAGAGAGAGAGGCAGGAAGAGAGTGATTGGGGGTTTAGGTTTTAGAGAGAGAGAGATTGAGAGTTAGGGGTTTAGAGAGAGAGATATTAGGGGTTTAGAGAGATATAGATAGATTAAAGGTTAGGTGTTTAGAGAGAGAGAGAGAGATATTGGCGGTTAACGAATTAAATAAATAGTGAGAATGGCGGTTTGGGGTTTAGAGATAGAGAGAGAGATTGGAAATTAGGGGTTGAGAGAGAGATATATAGAAAGAGAGATTTGGTGTTAGTGATTTAGAGGGAGAGAGAGAGATTGGGGGTTAGGTGTTTAGAAAGAGATAGATACATGGGTAGTTAGTTGTTTAGAGGGAGTTTTGTTATTAGGGATTTAGAGAGAGAGAGAGAGAGAGATAGAGGTTAGGGGATTAGACAACCAGAGAGAGAGAGAGAGAGAGAGAGAGAGAGAGAGAGAGGTTAGGGGATTAGACAACCAGAGAGAGAGAGAGAGGTCAGGGGATTAGAAAACCAGAGAAAGAGAGAGAGAGAAATTAGGTGATGGGGTTTTGACAGAGGGATATTTGGGGTTAACAGTTTACACACACACACACACACACACAGAGAGAGAGAGAGAGAGAGAGAGAGATTGGGGTTAGGTGTTTAGAGAGAGATAGAGAGATTGGTGGTTAGGTGTTTATATAGAGTTTGATTGTTAGGGATTTAGAGAGAGAGAGAGAGAGAGAGAGATTAGTGGCTGGGGTTTAGACAAAGGGAGATTCGGGGTTAACGGTTTACAGAGAGAGACAAAGAGTAAGAGATTCAGGATTAGAGATACATAGAGATTAGAGGTTAGGATTTGAGATGGAGAGAGAGAAAGATTGGTGGTTAGCAGTTTAGAGAGAGAGATTGGGGCTTAGGGGTTGAGAGAGAAAGAGAGAGAGAGAGAGAGAGAGGGAGATTAGAGGTTAGGGGTTTAGAGAGAGAGAGAGAGATTGGGGTTAGGGGATTAGAGAGAGAGATAAGGGGTTAGGGGTTTAGAGAGAAAGGGATTGAGTGTTAGGGGTTTAAAGTGTGTGTGTGTGTGACAGAGATCGATATTGGGGTTAGGGGATTAGAGAGAGAGATAAGGGGTTGGGGGTTTAGAGAGAAAGGGATTGAGTGTTAGGGGTTTAAAGTGTGTGTGTGTGAGAGAGAGCAAAATTGGGGGCTACACATTTAGAGAGAGAGAGATTGTACGTTAGGGGATTAGAAAGAGAAAGAGATTGGGGTTTAGAGAGAGATAGAGAGTTTGTGGTTTAGGGGTTTAAAGAGAGCTAGAGAGATACAAAAATAGATATTGGAGGTCAGGGGTTTATAGAGAGAGAGAGAGATTTGAGTTTTTTGGTTTAGAGAGAGGCAGATAAATTGAAGGTTAGGGGTTTAGAGAGAAAGAGATTGGATATTGAGACTTTAGAGAGAGAGAGAGATAGAAAGAGATAGATATGGGGTTAAGGGTTTATAGAGAGAGAGAGATTAGGGGTTAGGGGTATAGAGAGAGAGAGAGAGAATGACGGTTAGGGTTTTAGAGAGAGAGAGCTTGTGGGTTACTGGTTAGGGTTTAAGATAGATAAATAGTTATATAGGTAGAGATTGAGAGATAGAGATTATGGGTTAGGGGTTTAGAGATAGAGAGAGAAAGAGAGATATTATGGGTTAGGGGTTAGGGTTTTAGAGAGAGATAGAGAAAGGGAGAGACTCGAGAGATATTCGACATTAGAGAGAGATTAGAGAGAGAGAGAGATAAGGGAGAGATTAGAGAGAGAGATTGGTGGTTAGGGGTCTAGAGAGAGAAATACAAAGAGAGAGAGAGAGAGAGAGAGAGAGAGAGAGAGATTGATTGGTGATTAGAGAATTAAATAAACATAGAGAATGGGGGTTTGGGGTTTAGAGACAGATATATAGAGATTAGAGGTTAGGATTTGAGATGGAGAGAGAGAAAGATTGGTGGTTAGCGGTTTAGAGAGAGAGATTGGGGTTTAGGGGTTGAGAGAGAAAGATAAAGAGAGATTATGGATTTAGAATGAGAGAGAGAGAGAGGGATATTAGGGGTTAGGGGTTGAGAGAGAGAGAGAGAGATTGGGGTTAGGGGATTAGAGAGAAAGAGATTGAGTGTTAAGGATTTAAAGTGAGTGTGTGTGTGTGTGTGAGTGAGTGTTAGGGGTTTATAGAGAGATAGAGAAAGGGAGAGATTAGAGAGATATTGGACATTAGATATTAGAGAGAGAGAGAGAGAGAGAGAGAGAGAGAGAGAAATTGACGATTAGAGAGAGATATTGGACATTAGAGAGGGAGAGAGATGAGAGAGAGAGAGATAACATATAGATTAGAGAGAGAGAGAGATTGGTGGTTAGGGGTCTAGAGGGAGAAATATATATATATATATATATAGAGAGAGAGAGAGAGAGATTGGCGATGAGAGAATTAAAGAAACATAGAGAATGGGGGTTTGGGGTTTAGAGACAGAGAGATAGAGATTAGAGGTTAGGATTTGAGATGGAGAGAGAGAAAGATTGGTGGTTAGCGATTTAGAGTGATAGATTGGGGTTTAGGGGTTGAGAGAGAAAGAGAGAGAGAGATTATGGATTTAGAATGAGGGAGAGACAGGGAGATTAGGGGTTAGGGGTTTAGAGAGAGAGAGAGAGAGAGAGAGAGAGAGAGAGAGATTGGGGTTAGGGGATTAGAGAGAGAGATAAGGGGTTATGGGTTTAGAGAGAAAGAGATTGAGTGTTAGGGGTTTAAAGTGTGTGTGTGTGTGTGAGAGAGAGTGTTAGGGGTTTAGAGAGAGATAGAGAAAGAGAGAGATTAGAGAGATATTGGACATTAGAGAGATAGAGATATTAGAGAGAGATAGAGAGATTAGAGAGAGAGAGAGAGATAAGGGAGATATTAGAGAGAGAGAGAGAGATTGGTGATTAGAGAATTAAAGAAACATAGAGAATGGGGGTTTTGAGTTTAGAGACAGATAGATAGAGATTAGGGGTTAGGATTTGAGATGGATAAAGAGAAAGATTGGTGGTTAGATGTTTAGAGAGAGAGATTAGGGTTTAGGGGTTGAAAGAGAGAGAGAGAGATTGACGATTAGAAAATTAAAGAAACATAGAGAATGGGGGTTTGGGGTTTAGAGACAGAGAGATATTGGAAATTAGGGGTTGAGAGAGAGAGATAGAAAAAGAGATTGGGCGTTAGTGATTTAGAGGGAGAGAGAGAGAGAGAGAGAGAGAGAGAGAGAGAGAGAAATTGGGGGTTAGGTGTTTAGAGATAGATAGAGAGATTGGCGGTTAGGTGTTTATATAGAGTTTGGTTGTTAGGGATTGAGAGAGAGAGATAGAGAGAGAGAGAGAGAGAGGTTGGGGTTTAGACAAAGGGAGATTCGAGGTTAACGGTTTACAGAGAGAGACAAAGAGTGATAGATTCAGGATTAGAGAGACATAGAGATCAGTGGTTAGGATTTGAGATGGAGCGAGAGAAAGATTGGTGGTGAGCGGTTTAGAGAGAGAGATTGAGGTTTAGGGGTTGAGAGAGAGAGAGAGAGAGAGAGAGAGAGATTATGGATTTAGAATGAGAGAGAGAGATGGATATTAGGGGTTAGGGGTTTAGAGAGAGAGAGAGAGAGATTGGGGTTAGGGGATTAGAGAGAGAGATAAGGGGTTTAGAGATAAAGAGATTGAGTGTTAGGGGTTTAAAGTGTGTGTGTGTGAGTGTTAGGGGTTAGGGGTTTAGAGAGAGATAGAGAAAGGGAGAGATTAGAGAGATATTGGAAATGAGAGAGAGAGAGAGAGAGAGAGAGAGAGAGAGAGAGAGAGAGATTGGCGATTAAAGAATTAAGGAAACATAGAGAATGGGGGTTTGAGGTTTAGAGACATTGAGATAGAGATTAGAGGTTAGGATTTGAGATGGAGAGAGAGAAATATTGGTGGTTAGAGGTTTAGAGAGAGAGATTGGGATTTAGGGGTTGAGAGAGAGAGAGAGAGAGAGAGAGAGAGAGATTGGTGGTTAGGTGTTTATATAGAGTTTGGTTGTTAGGGATTTAGAGAGAGAGAGAGAGAGAGAGAGAGAGAGAGAGAGAGAGACTGGGGTTTAGAAAGAGGGAGATTCAGGGTTAACTATTTATAGAGAGAGACACAGAGTGAGAGATTTAGGATTAGAGAGACATAGAGATTAGTGGTTAGGATTTGAGATGAAGAGAGAGAAATATTGGTGGTTAGCGGTTTAGAGAGAGAGACTAGGGTTTAGGGGTTGAGAGAGAAAGAGAGAGAGAGAGATTATGGATTTAGAGAGAGAGAGAGAGAGAGAGAGAGAGAGAGAGAGAGAGAGAGAGAGAGATTAGGGGTTAGGGGTTTATAGAGAGAGAGATAGAGAGAGATTGGGGTTATGGGATTAGAGAGAGAGAGAAATTGGTGGTTATGAGTTTAAAGAAAGAAATATAGGGAGAGAGAGAGAGACTGCAAGAGGGAGAGAGATTAGAGGTAAGGAGTTTAGAGAGAGAGGTGGGAAGAGAGTGATTAGGGGTTTAGGGTTTAGAGAGAGATATTGAGAGTTAGGGGTTTAGAGAGAGAGATATTAGGGGTTTAGAGAGAGAGAGAGATAGAGATTGGTATTTAGGGGTTTAGAGAGAGATAGATTAAGGGTTAAGTGTTTAGAGAGAGAGAGAGAGAGATATATTGGTGGTTAGCGAATTAAAGAAATAGAGAGAATGAGGGTTTGGAGTTTAGAGACAAACAGAGATTAAAAATTAGGGGTTAAGAGAGAGATATATAGAAATAGAGATTGGGTGTTAGTGATTTAGAGGGAGAGTGAGAGATTGGGGGTTAGGTGTTTAGAGAGAGATATAGAGATTGGTAGTTAGTTGTTTAGAGGGAAGTTTGTTGATTAGGGATTTAGAGAGAGAGAGAGAGATAGAGAGAGAGAGAGAGAGAGATTGGAGGTTAGGGGATTAGACAATTAGAGAAAGAGAGAGAGAAATTAGGGGATGGGGTTTAGACAAAGGGATATTTGGGGGTTAACAATTTAGAGAGAGAGAGAGAGAGAGGAGAGAGAGAGAGAGATGGTAGGTTAGTGGTTTAGAGAGAGAGATTGGGAGAGAGAGAGAGATTAGGGATTTAGAATGAGAGAGAGAGAGAGAGAGAGAGAGAGAGAGATGGAGAGAGATTGAAGATTAGGGGTTTAGAGAGAGATGTAAGAAGAGATTGATTGGGGGTTTAGGGTTTAGAGAGAGAGATTGGGAGTTAGGGGTTTAGAGAAATAAAAATAAAAAGAGAGAGATTGGTGGTTAGAGGTTTAGACAGAGAGATAGAAAGATTTGGTTTCAAGGTTTTATGGAGAGAGAGAGAGAGAGAGAGAGAGAGAGAGAGAGAGATTGGGTGTCAGCATTTTAGAGAGAGTGAGAGAGATTGGGGTTAGGGGTTTAGAGAGAGAGTGAGAGAGACTGAGGATTAATGGTTTAGAGAGAGAGAGAGATTGGAGATCAATGGTTTAGAGAGTGAGATATAGATTGAGTGTTAGGTGTTTAGAGAGAGAGAGAGATTGTCGATTATGGGTTTAAAGAGATTGAGAAAGAGAGAGAGGGAGATTTTGGGATAGGGGTTTAGATAGATAGATAGAGATAGAGAGACTAGGGGTAAGAGGTTTAGAGAGAGAGAAGGGGTTAGTGGTTTATAGAGAGAGAGAGAGAGATTGTGGGTGAGGGGTTTAAAGAAAGCAAGATTTTGGGGGCTTGTGGTTTAGGGAGAGAGATTGAGGGTTAGGGGTTTAGAGAGAGAGAGAGAGAGAGAGAGAGAGAGATTGCGGGTTAACGGTTTAGAGAGAGACACATTGGATGTTAGGGGTTTAGAGAGAGAGATAGGAAGAGAGAGATTTGGGGTTAGGGGTTTATTGAGAGAGAACAATTGGGGGTTGGGGGTTTAGAGAGAGATAGAAACATTTGGGGTTAGGGGTTTAGAGAGAGAGAGAAATAGAAAGAGAGAGATGGGTGGTCAAGGTTTGAGAGAAAGAGTTTGGAGGTTAGGGGTTTAGTGAGAGAGATATTGGGGGTTAGGAATTTAAAGAGAGTGTGAGAGAGAGTGAGAGAGAGAGAGAGAGAGGGTTAGGGGTTTAGAGAGAGATAGAGAGACAAGGGGTTCAAGGTTTAGAGAGGGAGATATAAGAAGAGAGAGATTGGGGTTTATTGGTTTAGAGACTGAGAGATTGGGGGTTAGGGGTTTACCGAGAGATAAAGAGATTGGGGGCTAGGAGTTTAGAGAGAGAGAGAGATAATGGTGGTAGGTGTTTAGAGAGAGAGAGAATGATTGGGTGTTAGGGTTTTAGAGAGAGAGAGAATGATTGGGTGTTAGGGTTTTAGAGAGAGAGATAGATTGGGGGTTAGTGGTGGGTTTATTTTTTTAAAGAGATAGAGAGATAGAGATATTGGGGGTTAGGTGTTTAGAAAGAGAGGGAGAAAGAGAGAGAATGGTGTTTAGGGGTTTAGAGAGAGAGAAAGAGAGAGTGGGGGTTAGGGGTTTAGAGAGAGAGAAAGAGAGAGAGAGAGAGATTGGGGGTTAGGGGTTTAGAGAGAGGGAGAGATAGGAGGTTAGGTGTTTAGAGAGAGAGGGAGAGAGAGATAGAGAGGGTTAGGGGCTTAGAGAGAGAGATATATTGGGTGATAGACGTTAAGATAGAGATAGAGAGATTATGTGTTTAGAGAGAGAGAGAGAGAGAGAGAAGAGAGAGAGAGAGATTAGGTGTTAGGGGTTTAGAGAGAGAGATAATGGTGGTTAGGGGGTTTACAGAGAGAGTGTATGTGTGTGTGAGAGAGATATATTGGGGGTTAGAGGTTTAGATTGAGAGAGAGAGAGAGAGAGGGAGAGAGAGATTGGTGGTTAGGGTTGGGGTTAGTTTTCTAGAGAGATATAGAGAGATTGTGGGTTAGGTGTTTAGAGAGAGAGAGAGAGAGAGAGAGAGAGAGAGAGAGAGAGAAATAGAGATAATGGTGGTTAAGGGTTTAGATAGAGAGATATTGCGGGTTAGGGGTTGAGAGAGAGAGAGAGAGAGAGAGAGAGAGAGAGAGAGAGAGAGAGAGATATTGGGTGTTAGTGGTTTAGAGAGGCATAGAGATAGATTAGGGATTAGGGGCTCAGAGAGAGAGAGAGAGAGAGAGAGAGAGAGAGAGATTGGGGGTTAGTTGTTTAGAGAGAGATAAATAGATTGGGGGTTAGGGTTTAGAGAGAGAGAGAGAGATTAGGGTTTAGTTATTTAGAGAGAGATAAATAGATTGGGGGTTATGGTTTAGAGAGAGAGAGAGAGAGATTTGGGGTTAGTTTTTTAGAGAGAGGAGATTGGGGGTTATGGGTTTGGAGAGAGATAGAGAGATTAGGGATTAAGGGTTTGAAGAGAGATAGATAGAAATAGAGAGATTGTTGGTTAGAGGCTTAGAGAGAGACATAAATTGGGGGTTAGTTGTTTAGAGAGAGATAGAGAGATTGGGGGTTAGAAGTTTAGAGAGAGATTGAAAGAGAAAGAAAAATATTGGGGGTTAGGGTTTAGAGAGAGAGAGATTGGCCATCAAGCGTTTAGAGAGAGAGATAAGGGGTTAGGTGTTCAGAGAGAAAGATTGGGGGTTAGGGGTTTACAGATAAAGAGATCTAGAAAAAGAGATATTGGGGTTAGGGTTTTAGAGAATGAGATATTTGGGGTTATAGGCTTAGAGAGAGATAGAGAGATTGGGGTTTAGGGGTTTGAAGAGA
Organism: Larix kaempferi; assembly: GCA_027924585.1. Taxonomy (NCBI): domain Eukaryota; kingdom Viridiplantae; phylum Streptophyta; class Pinopsida; order Pinales; family Pinaceae; genus Larix; species Larix kaempferi. The sequence goes on from BSBM01000368.1 coordinate 6,039,706, forward strand.
GAGAGATGAAAATAGTGATATTGGTTGTTAGGGGTTGAGAGAGAGAGAGAGAGAGAGAGAGAGAGAGAGAGAGAGAGTTAAGGATATTGAGGTCAGGAGTTTAGAGAGAGAGAGTTTAAGGTTTATACATGTAGATAGATAGATATATATATAGAGAAATAGAAAGGGATTGGGGGTTAGGCATCTAGAGAGAGAGAGATTAGAGGTTAGGTGTTTAGAGAGAGAGAGAGGGAAAGATATATTGGGGGTTATAGGTTTAGAGAGAGAGTGAGAGAATAGGGGTTAGGGGTTTAGAGAGAGATATAGAGAGAGATTGGGGGTTAGGGGTTTAGAGAGAGAGATATTAGGGGTTAGGGGATAAAGAAAGAGAGAGAATGGGGGTTACAGGTGTATATACATACATTCAGAGAGAGAGAGAGAGAGAGATTGACGGTTAGAGAGAGAGAGTGATCAGAGGTTAGGGTTTTGGGGAGAGAAAGATTGGTGTTTAGGGGTTTAGAGAAATATAGAGAGATTAGGGTTAGGGTTTAGAGAGAGATAGAAAGAGAGAGATTGATGTTGAGAGAGAGAGAGAAAGAGAGGTTATCGGTTTATGGACATAAAGAGAGATATTGGGGGTTAGGGGTTTAGATAGAGGGATATTGGGGGTTAGAGGTAACTTAGAGAGAGAGAGAGATAGAGAGAGAGATATTAGGGGTTATGGGTTGAGAGAGAGAGATTTGGAGGTTAGGTGTTTAGAGAGAGAGAGAGAGAGTGATTGGAGGTTAGGGGTTTAGAGAGAGAGAGATTGGGGGTTAGGGGTTTAGAGAGAGAGAGAGAGATTGAGATGGGAATAAAGAGATTGGTGGTTAAGGGTTTAGAGACAGAGAGATAGGGGTTACATGTTTAACAAGAGATAGAGAGATTTGGGGCTAGGAGTTTAGAGAGAGAGAGAGAGAGAGAGAGAGAGAGAGAGAGAGAGAGATAGAAAGAAAGAGTCTGGTGGTTAGGGGTTTAGAGAAAGAGAGAGGGAAAGATTGGGTGTTATAGTTTTAGAGAGAGATATATTGAGGATTAGGGGTGGGGTTAGTTGTTTAGAGAGAGATAGAGATATTGGGGGTTAGCATTTGAGAGAGAGAGAGAGAGAGAGGATGAGAGTGGCTAATGTGACTAAGGTTTAGAGGTGTTTAAAGTTATAATTACCAAGGAAAGAAATCCTAACTCCTAGGTTGCTTGAATAGAATGTCAACAAAGGGGGGGTCCCTCGTTAGACCACTTTAAAAACCTTGTGTATACATGGTCGACCACCCAAATTGGGGCGTACTGGGAGGGTTTCTCTGGGAGTTACCTCCCTCCACCTATTACTAGTGCAACGGCGTCCCAGTTTCCAGCTACAACAAAGGCACATGTGTCAAGATACCGAGTTAGGAAATTGTTTCCAGGCAATTTCCCAAGATGGTCCTTTGAAAACACTCTATACAAGACTTTCAATAAAACCCCTATGGTCAACATACTAATGCAAACAATATTAAAAATATATACAATTTAATATTCATAAAAAAATATTTTCTACAATGTTAATCTCATTTAAATATTCCAATTAAATTTATATATATATAATCATGAAAAAAACATTGAAAAACAATTTACCAAAAGTAAACAAGATAACAATTTATAATCTAACTAAGAAGGATTAACTAGAACTCTAACCTATTTCAACAAACTCACAATTATTAACTTGAACTCTAAACTATTTCAACAAACTCTTAATTATTAATCCTAACTATTTTAATATGGGAAAAAAACCTAAATTATTAAGAATAAGATTGACAAAAAGTACATCAAGTCTCCATGTACAACATCATAGTACTAATTACAAGAAAATATACATTTCACATCATCTCTTAAAATTCTATACAAGAAAACAATATGGAAAATTGAGTGTTAATTTTTAAAATACTAGAAGAAAATTATGAAAATTTCACAATGCTTAGTAAAAGTATGAAAAATGAACAAAGTTAAAATAAACACAAATTTTTTTTTTAAACTAAAAGAAAAGTATGAAAATTTCACAATGCTTAGTAAAATAGGAAAAATAAGCAAAGTGAAAATAAAAACAATTTTTTTTTTTGAGTTAAGAAATATAATTAAATCAAATTTATAATTATTAAAAACAAACATAGAAAAAAACTAAATACTTTTATAAAATTAAATATTTTCATTGAAGCCTAATCACAAGACATCACAAGGCATAAATCAAAACCCATTGCACAACCCTTTTTACTTTACTCCATAAAAAAACAATAATTTAAAATTAACAAAATAGTAAAATGAAAAGTTAACTTAGCACTAACAAAACTAAACAAATATTAAATATAAATTCTAAATCTAACCATTTGAAATTTTATTAAAAATAAAAAAATAAAAAAATAAAATAACATTAAAAAAATAAAACAAAAAATAATAAAATAAAATAACATTAAAAAAATAAAACAAAAAATAATAAAATAAAATAACATTAAAAAAATAAAACAAAAAATAATAAAATAAAATAATAAAAATAACAAGACATACTCTATCCTAATTCTAAGTTCACCTACACCATTCTAAACTATGTCTAAAATTAAGCTACAATTCTCACATACATTAAGCTATAATTTGTATTTGAAGTAGTCACTAAAGCTTCATGAGGGATCGCATATGTAAACTTCTGTTCGTTTTCCATATAAATTCTAAACTCTGTGGACGAGGGATGCTCCTGGATCACATGCTGTACTGCCCCAAATAATTCATATAATGTTGTATGCATTTCGCAACGTGTAAGATTGATTTCGATGCATTCACACCACGCTTTTTTATAATGTATTAAGGAGTGGACACATGAGATGCACAACTTCGTTGATGTGAATAAGAATAAAAAATATATGACTGAAAGAGAGGATATCCAAAACAACTGCACGCTGGTGGAGGTGCCTTATATGAAGAATATAAGGCATTCTGGTATGTGATTTGTGCAAAAAAGAGTCATGGAATGAAGGAACTGGAAAAGAGTGAACTGTCATACTATGGAGAATCGAACCTACGACATTGACGCTGCCGAAAATACAATTTAATAATGCTGAGATTTATTCAGAACGCCTTTTTCTGGGAATCTAACGGATGATGTTTAGACCCTAGTGAATTTAAAATTTGATTGAGCAGTTCCAAGATACATTCATTGTGTATTAACCTATATCTGGAATAGAGGGTTTTATTTTAAAGCACAATATCTCGAGGAGAATACAACAAAGAAGAACGGATAACGAGTGGTTCTAAGTATATATAGCACTAAGACACTTCCGAAGAGGGGAAGAATAAGGGGAAAGTAAAGGGAAAAAATGGTTGTTTAAACATATAAACCGGAAGATTTGTACAAAACCTTTCCATTGAACCTGGTGGCAGGACTGTAACCATTAATGTGGGAGTGGTAGATGCACCAATTGACTATCATTTTGAGAACGAAGTTGGATATATGCAACGAAGGTTGTTATGTCCTTAGTCTTAAGGTTTCGAAATATCCCTATGAGGCAAAATTTGTGACCATAGATAAGCTTTCTTATTACTTGTGCAACCCTTTGTTGTTCAATTTATTGGTGGTTAACTGGAATGCCCACCTAAATCGCGATAAGAAAGAGTTTGGTGCCCATTATCCATAACTATTGCTATTACTAATCTCCTCGGCCTTGGCTTGACTCTGGCCCTTGACGAGCCTGACTCTATGGGCGTAGGACTGCAAGTAATTCATTTGGGAACGACGTATTGGATGGTAGGTTAGCATATTGGTTAGTAAGGTGAGTTAACGCTTCGGTGCCGTGAGTCTGGCGGCGGCAGGTGTAGGGTTCGAGGCACCCCCCTGCAAGTCTAAGCACCAGAAGGTTCGGTTCTAGGGTTTGGATAATGATTGCCTTTAAGAGAATCAATTAGTATTATATTCCATGAAGAAGACTAGTTTTATAGTATATACCTTTAAGAGAATCGAATCAACTAACGTTGATTCTACTATCATATATACCTTTTACCATCATAGTATTTTCGCTTATATATATAATATTCCAGTCGAATGGGTCCAACAATGGATGCAGATACCTGTGCTCCCGATTCCTGGCGAAAATATCCATATCAAAGTAGTATATCTAAGAGAAAAAACCCTGTAGGGAAATCCCGGAAGGACTGAATCATAGCATAGATAAAGACAATCAATGTGTAGCGAAGGTGTCAGTAAAATTAGACTAAGCATCCTTAAAAGTCTCTATTTATTAAATAAAAACAAAGTGCTGTAAGGTCCTGTGTGGTACAATCCTTACTTGGCCTCTTTTACAGGCAAAATCCATATACAATCTAGAGAAAAGGGAGAATTTTACTATTTTTACTGTTTATACGCTCAGGGTTGTTTGGTCCAGCATTACTGCGCATCCTTTCGAGAATAAATCTTTGGGCTAATATATCACTCCAAGAGGGGAATCAATCCACTGGGGACTATTTCCTTTGCTTTGGGGAATATCGCTTTGATGCATAAAGATCACACTAAGGCAGGTGATGCATAAAGATCACACTAAGGCAGGAAAAAGGCCTATGTAATTGGCATCCTCGGCTGCTCGATGAAACCCCAAATGATTTGCTCTAAAACAAGAGAGAAATAGATTTACCTCAGAAGACGTAGTGGAAAGGGTTTTTCGCCAGATTCTGAATATCCAATAGAATACCAAAGAAATGCATCTGCCTCACAAGATAAACAAAGTTGTATTACGCTGAGAGCAAATCACAGTGAAAATAATAAATATTTCTTTAAATTTTCATTAGACAAACAATGTTGTATTACGCTTAGAGCAAATCACTGTGAAAATAATAAATTGCGAGGGATACATTGCGCATATGGAAGCCTTTTCTTTGAAACAAAATCGTGACATTTAGATTTAAAAAACGGAACATGTCCTAACTCATCATACTATAATATAATTCTCATCGTTTTCAGTTAAGGAGTGCGTTCAAGTAGGTAAGCAAGCGTGGGAATACTGTTATGGTAATTCTAAGTTTATTGTCTGAGACCTCAATATAGATAAATAAAAAAAGAAAAAGATGCAGGTTTTGTTTTAGTGAAGTCAACCTATAGAAAACAACTCACGGTATTTCCATCCCATCCCATATGGAGAGAAAGACACTCCAGTATTTTTATCTGATCATTTGTGGAGAGAAAGAGAGTCGAGTATAGTGAATTGCTGAAAATATTTGATATAAAAATATTTAATATTTAAATGGCAGGAGTTCTGAAAAGATTTAAATGGCAGTTCTGAAAAGATTATAGAAGCCTTCGCAAAACAATTTTATAATTTAAGATATAGTTTATCCCAACTGAAAATAGGTTAAACTTGGAGCTAATAAATTGAGAACAATAATAGAAGCAATAAAATAATGTAATGAAAGAATAAAGGCCATTATAAACTGATCACATGAATGACGCTGAGATTTATTCAGAACGCCTTTTTTCTGGGAATCGAACAGGTGATGTTTAGGTCGTAATTGAGTCTATGACTCCTAATAAACTGACAAGTTAAAACAAAACAAAAAAACATAAATTATATGAGTATACACTAATAATTAGTTAAGAAATTTTTTAATGAAATGAGAGGCATCTCTTATTAGCATCATAAGAGATAATAAAAATGAGAGGCATCTCTTATTAGCATCATACACTCGAGCATGATGGAAAACTACATTTGATTCTTTGAAAGAATTGCCATAGCCTTCCACAAGTCCACCTGGTGCAATGGATTTGAAAAATCATTGTCTCGGCAAGATTACCTGCTCTTTGAACTGCGCCTCTTCCTTCTCCTTGTAACTGGATAATGTCACCTCCACATTAAAGAACTCTCTAAGCAAGGTTTGTTTATGTGTGGGAGGCTTAGGAACAGAATCCCATATTTACTAAATATCTTTTCAAATAACATGTTCCAAAACTTCTAGAGGAGTCTTAGTGAGGACTAAATAAACGCATCATAACCTGGAATATCATTTTCAATAGTGACTTGTTTGTTGCATGCTCACGGCTAATATCATGACACCACATCCTTATAAACATTATATATGAAACAACCAAGGAAAATAATGAGCTATGTTTCACAAATGCAGTGTCATCCTCTCCTCTTTCTATCTTGACAGTTTCCTCTAGATCAATACCAACTACCCTCTCCATCTAGATACCCTATGTAGTTTAAATCCTCCCCCTAAATGCATCCATATGTCTGAAATTTGTATGGAAAAGATTATTTAGGAGTGCACTCCTTTTATATGTAAGACCCTCACTCACCATTGTAATCTGAAGTATTTCTGAAAACTCGTCATCTAAATGGTTATATGTTGCAGCTATATTACATAATCCAGTACTTTGACAATGTCATTCAATGCTTCAGTATTAAGACAACCACTGTTCACATCTCGAGGCATAGCTTTAACAATCAAATTTCTTGACTCCCCCAACATCATGCAATCCTAGTTTAAGTGCAACAACAAAGGGCACTTATGCATCTGAAAGGGAAATAACTGTAGGATGCTAATAAGAGATGCCTCGAGGCATCTCTTATTAGCATCATGCTCGAGTGTAGGATGCTAATAAGTCATGATAATAATTTAAGTTTTAACAGAATCAATATAATGGTGTAACGATCTGTCATGACAGTGGCAGTATTGTGGGGCTCTGCCCAGCGACGCCATTTTAAGGAAATCAAACCCTACAGGAAAGGATTATAAACGATATTAATAAACGCCATTTTAAGGATTATAATAGATTAAATAATGCAGGTCTGCATACCCTGCAAGAAAATGGGCGAAAGTATGTTTCTAAGGGTTTCATTTTCCATATCCTGTCTCTTGTAAAAATATTTTGTGGAGTAATATTTTTTCTCGATTATCCAATTTTTCAAATCTAATCATTTGTTTTCTTTGCCCTTCTATTTTTTTTTACAAACGCCCAAATCTAATAGTGATAACTAAAAAAAGCATGCAACCTCATACTGCACTACAAAACGTTTGAATTCTACAGGAGGAGGTGATATCCTTTGATATCAAGTCCAAAAATCAACCATACTTTACAAATTTATCCATGACTAGAACCAAGTGTTCATTGAAAAGAGATTATGTTGTATCTAATTGTCACTCTAACAAAATAAACCATCATTGCACTTCGCATATGCTGCATCCCACCCATACCCATTTGTGACCAGGTGCTTGTGGCTAGGCAATATGATTGAACCACAAGAATAGAAAAAGGGTTTACTCAGGAGTTTATCATCTAGTAATGAAGGATGATCACTGAAAAGGGTTTTGCTGGAAATCAAGGAAATGATTATAAATTTCTATCCAATCAAAACATGTAGAATTTATTATAAATATTAATTACAAATCACAAATCAGAACATGTAGATAAGAATCACTCACCTCGATACAGCATTTTTGTACTTAGCCTCTGCTTCTTTAAGCCCGAAATTCTCCTTGTCCACGCAGAGCAACGATTCGAATTCAGGCTGATACATTCCCATTCGAATTGCGAGGGATACAACATTTCAGGAAATCTGCAACATATTAGCGCAATTGGGTTTCCATTATCGTTTGTCATAAAAGAAAGATTCATATAATTTCAAGGCTAATTCATTATTACTGTGATGTGCAGCAGTGCAATATACCAAATATGAAAGGAAGTATTGAACCTCAAGAACCTTAGACTGAGGATTTCCGTGGGTCTGGAAAAAATAAGCAATCTAATTAATTCAGTTTCAATGAAGCATTGACAAGATGTTGTGCAAGAATTACAACATGAAAATTCTTGTTCTCTGTAAAATTCTTACAGGGACAAGCAATAACGATATTTCTGTAATTAATTCATTCAAAATTTGAACGAAAATTAGAAAAAAAATGAAGCAGAAATTTATATATGTTGGATAACGGTACCGAGGAAGAAAAAAAAACCAGCAAAAGCACTTTGGCATGGTCCGACCTGACGAGAGAGAAGTAGGACGGGGACGTCATCGTCTTAGACTTTCATAATTTGTTTTTGCCGCTGTCTCGCCTCCTTTCGCAATTATCACAGATACAACTACAATTCAAACCCTAGAGATCTCAAACAGACATAATCTGCAGTAAAACCCTAGAAATCTCAAACAGACATAATCTGCAGTAAAACCCCAGAAACATACTCAAACAGACATAATTTGCAGTAAAACAAGAGAGATCTCATTAAGCATATAATTATTTAATTTACTTTTAAACCACAGAGCACAAACTAGAATGGTAAGATTTATTTGATATGCGGATAAATCAGAAAAAGGGTTGCAGTAAAAACAAAAAACTAAATGCTCCTTATCCCAGACCTAGAAAATTGTCATTCTACCAAACAAGTTAAGCGTCTCTTCCGATGTTGATGTAATAAATCCTGCACACCAAGAACATTGAAAGACGTAAGTCACAAAGATAGAAATTCACAAGCTACCGAACAATCCATTAGAAATATAATGTTGAACGTTGTTTTGTTGAAATATATCCATTAGAAATATAACGTTGAACGTTGTTTTGTTGAAATATATCCAGGAGAGCCCTGATATGGACCTCAGAGAGTCTCCCGCCATGGCTGTCACGGTGTTCTTCGATCATCTTCGTTAACATCACGTCGAATCTTTAACGCTCAACTCTAAATTACATTACGAGAAAGAGACCCAGAGCGCAGAGGGCTTGAAAATATGCTTTTTATCCAACGGCAAGCCACTGTTATTTTAAAAATTCAAATTGAACTGTTGATTTAACACTGCTTTTTTATCCGACGGCAAGGGAGTGTTATTTTAAAAATTCAAGTTGAACCGTTGATTCGAAACTGCTTTTTTATCCAACGGCAAGGGAGTATTATTTAAGAAATTCAAGTTCAACCGTTGATTCAGCTCGAGATTCGAATTGAATGGTTGGATGGCATTCTTGTTATGATCAAAGGCGTTTATGGTTCTTAATGATTACGGACAACATGCATTTCAAATTGAACCGTTTGATGACATCATTGTAATTTGTTATGATCAAGCCGTTGAGTTCGGTGATGTGGGAAGCATGATTGTTGACAGCTTGCAAATCCAACGACCACGTCATCCATGTATTAATTTAAATCAAATGAAGACACTGGAAATGTTTTAGGTTGAATTATTACTTTACTTTTTTAATTTGTTTGGTAAGGATTAACATAATAAGGTAGGGAATTTTAATTTTATAAAAATTCTTTCTCGTTAAGTGTAGTTTTTGTTATTATTTTTAATAGTATAGTTTTTGTTATTATTTTTAATAGTAGTTTTTGTTATTATTATTAATTGGATTTTTTTATTATTTTAGTTTTTGTCATTAGTCGTAATTCGAGTTTTTGTTATTATTATTATTAAATGTAGTTTTTAGATATATGTTTTTATGATTTTAACTTCTATCCATTATTAAATAAATAAATTTATTTGAAATATGTAAGAAGATAATATTATGAATTTGGTAAGGGTTAGCCTTGATTAATGAGAAATTCTTAAGGTTCTTGTTAAATGATATTTGATTTTTTTTTATGGTTTTAATTTTTATTAGTTATTATATACAAAAATTTATTTGAAAAATATGTGAGAAAAAAATATTATAAATTTGGTAAAGGTTAACCATAATTTAATGGGAAATTTTAATTTTATATAAAAATTTATTGTTAAATGTAGTTTTGGATCAATATTTTTTTTATGGTGAACTATCCTCTATCCATTATTATATAAAAAATAATATTTGAAAATACATGAGAAGACAATATTATGAAAATGATAACATGTGGGAAGGCAAAAAATTATGAAGATGAAATATTTTAGGGGTTTTTGATACATAGTATTTGAGTGTCTACATATCATGGAATACTAATTGCATGTATGCATATTTAAATATTAATTATTAATTTTATATTTATTCAAATAATATATTTGCTAGGAATAGCGCCGAGGGGTGGCTTATTGGATGGAGCTATTTTTTTCAATAGATAAAATTTGTAATTATTATTTAAAGTGAACAAAAAATACATTATGTAGATGTTTTAAAGCATTTGGGAAGTTCTTGAAGAAACTTCTTTTATAATAAAAATAATGCTATAAGAGGCATGCAAAATCTCTTTTTCATATCTAGTATTCTATTCCACTACATAACTTCTACATAGTCTTTTATATAGATATCAAGAAAATGTCGAGGCCCTTGTGCTTCTCTTCTATTAAAAATATATATATTACAAAAATGAGATTTAGATTCAATAATGCCAACAAAAGATATATGATTGACCCCTTTGTTTGACCAGATGATCCACTTTAGGAATCAACACTTAAGATGGATATATGAATATAAGAGTATGTAGGGTGTGGAGCCAATATGTGTGTGTGTGAGGGATGATGTTTGAATTATTGAATTTGGTCTCCCCTATAATCAAAGGGGCCTAACACATTTCTAACAAGACAAATAATTTAAGTGGACCTTAATAATGTGTTAATGTAATTACCAAGCATTACATCACTGATGCTTATGCATGACTAATATCATAGTGGAGGTCCAAGATGAAAATTTTTACCTCGGAGGAGAGACTTGATAAGTTCAAGCTTGAATTGGATAAACGACAATATCTTAGACTCTCCTAGATTCATATTAACAAATTTAAACTACAAATTTTGGATGGGGTGCAATTAGTGGCCCTTTAGGGATGTAAATTGTATTAATTTCACCTTTATAATTCACACAAATCGTTACCTTAAATTCATTTACTCATTCATTACCTTTTGTATTATTCACACAAATCTACAATATTAAGATGATGAGGTGGAGATTAACTAATGGTGTGAGAAAGCAATTGATTTCATGAATGATTAGATTATTTTGGAGCGAGGCCTAGTAACTTCACTTATGGTTTAGATCATGAAAAATGTGTTTGAAAGAACAAAAAACAAAATACTACTACTAACAATTCCTTATTCATTACATGTATGATTATGTTGCTTCCACCAATGGGCACTTGACTTGGCTTGGAGGATTGAGGTATTTCATTACACTACAAAATCCTCCATCATAACCAACAATGATATGTTATGAAGTATTCATCTCATAGTGAGAATGCATTAGAAAATGTGGGTTGATAAGCCCTTGGTCTACTTACATAGGAATAAACTAAGGGGTAAATGGTGAATACAAGAATAATAAAGACAATATTCTAAAGGGTCAGTGCAAGCTAATGAGGGTCACTTTTGGCGTGTTAGGTGCAATAGAAAACTGAAAAATTAGGCATCCCTCAACTTACTTGGATTTTTTGAGATATTTACGCAAAATATATTGCATTGAGTAAAAATGATGAAATGTAGGAAATTGAATCACGTTTCCGAATATATAACTTTTATGTATTGAAAATTTGCATAGCTATGTCAAGTTTCATTTTTCCTAATAGACACTTTTTATTTTTCAGGCAAATGATAAGGTATATGTTTTTGTGGATGCAACCTTTGAGGGCCTAAATGATGGAATCAAGCTACAAAAATGGGCATGCATGTAGAGAACATATAGCACTTGTGCGCCATTATTTTTTGAAAATTAAATTAGTAATTTTACAATTGTCTAAGTGATCAAACCTCGAAAATAGTACCTCTTTTGTGGGTGCAGCCTTTGAAGGTCTTAATGCAAAAATCTTGAAATGGGTTTTTCATAGAACGTGGAGGTTAGTGTCCTCTTGTGCACCATACAATTGTTGTTTGAAATGATCAAGAATTGAAAAAGTTATGGAAGAAACACTAACATTGCGTTTCATGAGTTAAGGAGGTAGGACACAAAAGAAATTGAAAGAAAATAGGAAAAATTAATATTTTTAAATAAAAGTTACATATTTGGAATCTGTAGAAAAAATGCTATTTGTGTTTAAGATTTCGTCAAAAATGACTGTGTGTAGCATACTGTAACGAGTGGCTAAGCACAGGCTTTTCCAGAAACTGGAAGAAATACCCAATTAGCTTTGGTTTATCATTACCATAGCACAGGTTTGGAATTACCGAAGCAAACTCCAAAGCATACACATAGGATTATTGTTGACATGCGAGCAAGTGAGTCGGCTTGGTTTAGGCTCTACAAAACACGAGCGCGTTTTGTTTAAATTCAAAAATATTGCCGTACTTTTAGAATTTCATAACGCGCACGCATTATATAACTACATAACGCGCACGCGTGATGTAGTGCCAAAATGCGCTCGCGTTATGTAAATCACAAAATATATGTTTAATACTTGAGAGAGAGGGGGTGGGGAAGACTTAGGGGAATTTTTGGTTAATATTTGAGAAGCGGTGGGGAAGGGTCAAGGGAATCTATGGTTAATATTTAATAGGGGTGGGAAAGGTTCAAGGGCTTAGAAGGATGTTGGAAGCTTGAGTGGGGAGAGATGAAGGGAATGAGAACATGATGGGCTACAGGGGGTGAAGGGAAGTGGAGCTTGAGAGCACTATTAGGAGTAGAAGAGGTTCTGGAGAGTTATAGGGTTGGAAGTTGAAAGTGAGACTGGAGAGACAAGGGGGAATGGATGGAGGCAAGGGGGATGTGAGAGAGAAATAAAGAATACAAGGGGGGGAGAGACATAGAGCGAGGGAGGGAGAGGGACAATGGGGAGGAATGTATTTAGAAGGAGTGAGAGATAGATGGGATAGAACGAAATAAAGAGATAGGAAGGGAGGGACATAAAGTGTTGGTGGGAGACATGCAGGGAGTGGTGGCGATGGAGAG
>BSBM01000368.1:6057500-6082500 GCA_027924585.1 Larix kaempferi
AGAGGGTACCACGGTTCATCCTATTAATCCACGAAAAGAAAAAAAGAAGCATTCACTAGAGGGACCTTCAATTTCCACAATAGTTGTTGAACAAGCACCCCATGGAAGTAATTAAGAAGCAAAACGTAGGTGCTCATTAGGGGATGTTTCAATTCCCACTTCAAGTCAAAGTGATAAGTTACCATCTCAAGATGAAGCTCGTGAAGAAACACATAATTTGTTCACCTCTTGTGGTTATACAAGTGATGAAGTCAGAGAGACGTTGGACATGGATCCTACTGTTGAAGAAGAAAATGTTATCCGGACCATCGATGAGGATGTTGGACTTGCACAAGAGGATGTTGGACTTCCACAGACCATCGATGAGGATGTTTGAATTCCACCATCCAACTACTAGGAAGAGAATGAAGGACACCAAGCTACTACTAAAACGCCAGAGCGTCTTGGTGATGCGCTACATGGTAGAATTCCAACCCCCTTACCTCCATTAGCAAGCACACGTCATGCGAGACTAAACAAGCCATAGAATGATGACCATGACATGGATTGACAAACCGTCGAATCCGTTGGATTCAGGACGCCGGGATAGTGCTAGGGGTCCATCTTGGAAACTAGGGTTTTGCTCGGTAAGGGAGTGTGCAATTTTTGCACATTGGGGTCAAATTTGGAAAATCGTCGACCAGGCACTTATGGTGATGATGATGGTGATGGTGATGATGATGGAGACGTTGATGATGACGGTGATGGTGATGGTGATGGTGATGAAGATGATGATGATGATGATGAAGATGATGATGATGATGATGTACATATTGATGAGGATCCTAGAGATGACAATGATGATGAATATGGTGATGATGAAGATTGTGGTGATGATGAAGATGTTGATGATGATGGTGATGGTGATGGTGATGAAGATGATGATGACGAAGAAGATGATGTTGATGGGGATTTTGATGAGGAACCTAGAGATGACAATGATGATGAAGATGCTGATGATGATGAAGATGGTGATGATGATGGGGACATTGATGATGATGGTGATGGTGATGGTGATGAAGATGATGATGATGAAGAAGATGATGATGATGGAGATGTTGATGAGGAACCTAGGGATGACAATAATGGTGAAGATGTGGATGATGATGATGATGGTGATGATGATGAAGACGTTGATGATGATGGTGATTGTGATGATGATTGTGGTGATGAACAAGATGATGATGATGTAGATGTTGATGATGATGACGATGGAGATGTTGATGAGGAACCTAGAGATGGCAATAATGATGAAGATGGTTATGATGATGAAGATAGTGATGATGATGAAGACGTTGATGATGATGGTGATGGTGATGAAGATGATGGTGATGAAGATGATGATGACAAAGAAGATGTTGATGAGGAACCTAGAGATGACAATGATGACGAAGATGTTGATGATGATGGTGATGATGATGATGGTGATGATGATGAAGGCGTTGATGATGATGGTGATGGTGATGAAGATGATGATGATGATGACCAAGAAGATGATGACGATGGAGATGATGATGATGAGGATTAAGAAGATGATGATGATGGAGATGTTGATGAGGAACCTAGAGATGAAAATGATGATGAAGATGTTCATGATGATGATGATGGTGATTATGATGAAGACGTTGATGATGATGGTGATGGTGATAAAGATGATGATGATGATGAATATGATGATGATCTGGATGTTGATGAGGAACCTAGAGATGACAATGATGATGAAGATGTTGATGATGATGGTGATGGTAATGAAGATGATGATGATGATGATGAAGAAGATGATGGTGATGGTGATGGTGATGATGATGATGATGATGATGATGATGATGATGATGGAGATGTTGATGATGAACCTAGAGATGACAATGATGATGAAGATGTTGATGATGATGGTGATGGTGATGAAGATGATGATGATGAAGATGACGATGATGATGATGAAGATGATGATGATGTAGATGTTGATGATGGAGATGTGGATGATGATGACGAAGAAGATGATGATGATGGAGATGTTGATGAGGAACCTAGAGATGACAATGATGATGAAGATGTTCATGATAATGATGATGGTGATGATGATGAGGACATTGATGGTGATGGTGATGGTGATGGTGATGGTGATGGTGATGAAGATGATGATGACGAAGAAGGTGATGATGATGGGGATGTTGATGAGGAACCTAGAGATGACAATGATGATGATGAATATGGTGATGATGACGAAGACGTTGATGATGATGGTGATGGTGATGAAGATGATGATGATGATGATGAAGAAGATGATGATGATGGAGATGGTGATAAGAGACCTAGAGATGACAATGATAATGAATATGTTGATGATGATGATGGTGGTGATTATGATGAAGACGTTGATGATGATGGTGATGGTGATAAAGATGATGATGCTGAAGAAGGTGATGATGATCGGGATGTTGATGAGGAACCTAGAGATGACAATGATGATGAAGATGTTGATGACGATGAAGATGTTGATGAAGATGATGATGATGATGATGATGACGATGATGATGAAGATGATGATGATGGAGATGTTGATGATGAACCTAGAGATGACAATGATGATAAAGGGTTTTACTCAGTAAATTTATCAATCTTTTGAGTTTCATGATAGTGGCACCATTGTGGAGAGGGTGAAGAGGTAGGGTTACTTGTAGGGAGGTTAGGACATATTGGAGGAAGTATCTAAAGGGTACAAAGGGTTTAGTATTAGGGTTTGGGTGAGGGTCAGGGTTAGAGTTATAGAATGAAATTGAATTAGGTTATTTCTCTAATGTACAATTTATATTAATGGTATGGCTTGGTCTAAGTTGGTGCTCTCAAATAGATATTTCATTATGAAATATTTAATAAGACATGAATTGAATTTAAGATAAGTGTGTTGTTAAATATAGTGAGCATTGAGCATGGGGAACCAAGTCTAGCCATATGTGTATTGTTAAATATAACTTTCTTGGGTGAAGCCAATAACCAACATAATGAACATAATATAAGAGTTTTTTGGGTTGGGGATTAACCTCAAGGTACCCAAAGCATGAAAAAAGTTTGGGTGCGCACAAAACCAAGAGAACAAAAATGTTGAAGAGGACATGTGGGGTGGGAGGTCGGCATCCAAAAACTCAAGCATCGACATGAGTGAGGTGGGTCTAAAGCAACTTCTCTCGTACCAAATGAGGTAGGTCTAAGGAAACTTCTTTTGTGGAGTGGTGTTGCATTTTGAAGTTCCCTTGGTCATTGTGTTCTAGCTGCATTGTTGGTTTTGGCTATTTGTTCCCAATGTTGAGATTTTTTCTTTTGTTTTCGTTAACTTGTGTGTAGACCTCTAGGCATTCATCTAAAATTTTCCCAATCTATCACTCCAAGTTCATTCTACCTTCATTAATGAGTTTTGAACTCAAATTTCAATCTTCTTCTATGGTCATGTATTATTTATCTCGAGGAATTTATTTATATCCAATGTATTTGAATCTAAGAACCTGTCACGAGTGATTATAAAAAATCATGCCCTAGCGTGTGCAATAGTTAGTTGATTCCTTCTTGCATAATTTCTCATGTAATTTTCCAATTTACTTTCCCACCACTAAATAGTCTCCTTCTCACACAACATATATTCATGTATGCATCCATTATACAATATGTGTCGTAATTAGTATTACCGATATGTGTCATTATGTGTCCTACAACAATGCCAATAGAATATTTTCAACACAAGGGATGGGTCTCTAGACCTCGAGCATGGTGATTAAAAAATATAAAGGTTATTAGCACCTAAATGAATATCTGCATGCTCATGAGCCATGAACAAGTCCTTGAATCACTACACAAGCTCTCTAGACGGGATACATGGCCTTTGTTTTGGATATGGATTCCGTTTGGAGTTTTTGTGCACTAAGGATGAGTCTTTAGGTATTGACAATGATAAGGTGAGGACATATGAGGCCTAAAATCGAATATAAATGTTTTAAGGATATTATCCATCAAGATTCCCTCAACCTCCAGACATGCCCTTTAAAAGAATTTTTTAATCATTGAGTGTGATATGGGTGCCAACATGAGGTTTTCACTACTAAGGATGGATCTTGGCGTCTTGACCATGGTTGAGGTGATGAAAATGAGGTTCATATGACTCCAATGAATCTTCCATGAATCATGGGGTAAAATGATGTCTTGAACCATTGAGTTGACTATGTTCAATATGTGTCTTAACGTAAAAAAATCCAAGATACTTAAATTACAAAGAGCGATTATCAATATTACCAAAACATTGAAGACATTATCAACACTAACCATGCTAACTATGCCAACTTGTGCAAGTAGTAGTTCAACACATTAACCATGATTTCATTAAAGGCACATACTAAAACACAAAGAACGATCCATATGTAACTACATTAACAATTCTCTTTTATTGCTCAATGAAATTGCACCTATGCACACCCATCATGTTTGAACTAATTCAAGTGATATTGTTAACCCTTCCATCCAAGCACACATATGAACTTCTCATATATCTAGGTTAATTTGATATAATATGTGATGCAATGCTTGTTAGAATTGACTATTAGAACCATTACAAGGTTAAGTATGGAAGAAGTCATCGTGTCCTATTTTTTTTTTGTAGCCCTAAAGTCACAACACTTTGTAATGTAAATATCACTCCTTAGTTTGCTTGGTTAGGTATGTTGTTGTTGAAAGGAAAAGATGCAAGACCCATTCAAATACAAGGGACTCATATTGAGGTCACTTGGTGTCTAGAAATAACATATATATATATATGTATGTGAAAACTTTTCCATAACATTGTTATTGAAGACAAAATCATGTATGCAAAAATGTAATCAAAGACAAAGTCATATAGACAAGTACAGATCCATCTATTAATATGCAAAAATGATCCAATCATGTACACTTTTTGGAAAAGTGGAACATCATTCCCAACGTCTATATAATGGCAACTCATGCTCTGTCCAAAATATGGAAACTCGTGCCGTATACAAAATATGGCCCATGGTGCCCTATACAAAATATGGCAACTTGTGCCCAAAATGCCACATCGTGGCTAGTGTACATAGGAGGGTCTCTCGATCCTCCTGCCCACCCTCAGAGCTCCCAGCTGCATCTCCAAAATCAAACTTCCTCTTCTTCGTGCCAGAGGAAGCTAGGTCCTTCGGGAATATTGGATCATGTCCCCCTGAGCCCTAAAACGACAACAATAATATGTCAACTTTTCCTGAAAATTATACAAGTATAAACCATAATTTAAAAATAAAAATAGTTTCCACATCTTAGATAACTCACTGCATGCGAGACTGTAAGTCGTGAGGGGGTCTCCCTCCTCCGTGCTCCTAGTCTCTCAGCAATGCCACCCTGCAACATTTAGAACAATGTTACAACGTAATTTTCCACCTTGTGAGTATCAACACTCTTTGGCCTTTAGGATCCATTTTATTGACTCAGATTTATCAATTTATCCTCCAGAAACACATTATGTCCCTATTTTTGTTCCGAATCTCTTCCGATGTTGATGTAATAAATCCTGCACACCAAGAACATTGAAATACGTAACTCACAAAGATAGAAATTCACAAGCTACCGAAAAATCCATTAGAAATATAACGTTGGAATATATCCAGGAGAGCCCTGATATGGACCTCCGAGAGTCTCCCGCCATGGCTGTCATGGTGTTCTTCGATCATCTTCGTTAACATCACGTCGAATCTTTAACGCTCAACTCTAAATTACATTACGAGAAAGAGACCCAGAGCGCAGAGGGCTTGAAAATATGCTTTTTATCCAACGGCAAGCCACTGCTATTTTAAAAATTCAAATTGAACCGTTGATTTAACACTGCTTTTTTATCCGACGGCAAGGGAGTGCTATTTTAAAAATTCAAGTTGAACCGTTGATTCGACACTGCTTTTTTATCCAACCGTTGATTCAACTCGAGATTCGAATTGAATGGTTGGATGGCATTCTTGTTATGATCAAAGGCGTTTATGGTTCTTAATGATTACGGACAACATGCATTTCAAATTGAACCGTTTGATGACATCATTGTAATTTGTTATGATCAAGCCGTTGAGTTAGGTGATGTTGGAAGCATGATTGTTGACAGCTTGCAAATCCAACGACCACGTCATCCATGTATTAATTTAAATCAAATGAAGACACTGGAAATGTTTTAGGTTGAATTATTACTTTACTTTTTTAATTTGTTTGGTAAGGATTAACATAATAAGGTAGGAAATTTTAATTTTATAAAAATTCTTTCTGGTTAAGTGTAGTTTTTGTTATTATTTTTAATAGTATAGTTTTTGTTATTATTTTTAATAGTAGTTTTTGTTATTATTATTAATTGGATTTTTTTGTTATTATTTTAGTTTTTGTTATTAGTAGTAATTCGAGTTTTTGTTATTATTATTATTAAATGTAGTTTTTGGATATATGCTTTTATGATTTAAACTTCTATCTATTATTAAATAAATAAATTTATTTCAAATATGTAAGAAGATAATATGAATTTGGTAAGGGTTAACTTTGATTAATGAGAAATTCTTAAGGTTTTTGTTAAATGATATTTGATTTTTTTTTTATGATTTTAATTCTTATTTTTCATTTTATAAAAAAAATTATTTGAAAAATATGTGAGAAAAAAATATTATGAATTTGGTAAAGGTTAACCATAATTAAATGGGAAATTTTAATTTTATATAAAAAATTATTGTTAAATGTAGTTTTAGATCAATATTTTTATGGTGAACTATCCTCTATCCATTATTATATAAAAAACAATATTTGAAAATATATGAGAAGACAATATTATGAAAATGAAAACATGTGGGAAGGCAAAAAAATTATGAAGATGAAACATTTTAGGGGTTTTTGATACATAGTATTTCAGTGTCTACTTATCATGGAATACTAATTGCATGTATGCATATTTAAATATTAATTATTAATTTTATATTTATTCAAATAACATATTTGCTAGGAATAGTGCCGAGGGGTGGCTCATTGGATGGAGCTATTTTTTTCAATAGATAAAATTTGTAATTATTATTTAAAGTGAACAAAAAATACATTATGTAGATGCTTTAAAGCATTTGGGAAGTTCTTGAAGAAACGTCTTTTATAATAAAAATAATGCTATAAGAGGCATACACAATCTCTTTTTCATATCTAGTATTCTATTCCACTACATAACTTCTACATAGTCTTTTATATAGATATCAAGAAAATGTCGAGGCCCTTGTGCTTCTCTTCTATAAAAAATATATATATTACAAAAATGAGATTTAGATTCAATAATGCCAACAAAAGATATATGATTGACCCCTTTCTTTGACCAGAGGATCCACTTTAGGAATCAACACTTAAGATGGATATATGAATATAAGAGTATGTAGGGTGTGGAGCCAATATGTGTGTGTGTGAGGGATGATGTTTGAATTATTGAATTTGGTCTCCCCTATAATCAAAGGGGCCTAACACATTTCTAACAAGCCAAATAATTTAAGTTGACCTTAATAATGTGTTAATGTAACTACCAAGTATTACATCACTGATGCTTATGCATGACTAATATCATAGTGGAGGTCCAAGATGAAAATTTTTACCTCGGAGGAGAGACTTGATAAGTTCAAGCTTGAATGGGATAAACGACAATATCTTAGACTCTCCTAGATTCATATTACCAAATTTAAACTACAAATTTTGGATGGGGTACAATTAGTGGACCTTTAGGGATGTAAATTGTATTAATTTCACCTTTATAATTCACACAAATCATTACCTTAAATTCATTTACTCATTCATTACCTTTTGTCTTATTCACACAAATCTACAATATTAAGATGATGAGGTGGAGATTAACTAATGGTGTGAGAAAGTAATTGATTTCATGAATGATTAGATTATTTTGTAGCGAGGCCTAGTCACTTCGCTTATGGTTTAGATCATGAAAAATGTGTTTGAAAGAACAAAAAACAAAATACTACTACTAACAATTCCTTATTCATTACATGTATGATTATGTTGCTTCCACCAATGGGCACTTGACTTGGCTTGGAGGATTGAGGTCTTTCATTACACTACACAATCCTCCATCATAACCAATAATGATATGTTATGAAGTATTCATCTCATAGTGAGAATGCGTTAGAAAATGTGGGATGAGAAGTCCTTGTTCTACTTGCATAGGAATAAACTAAGGGGTAAATAATGAATACAAGACTAATAAAGACAATATTCTAGAAAATACAATATTCTAAAGGGTCAGTGCAAGCTAATGAGGGTCACTTTTGGCGCGTTAGATGCAATAGAAAACTGAAAAATTAGGCATCCCTCAACTTACTTGGATTTTTTGAGATACTTACGCAAAATATATTGCATTGAATAAAAAAGATGAAATGTAGGAAATTGAATCACGTTTCCGAATATATAACTTTTATGTATTGAAAATGTGCATAACAATGTCAGGTTTCATTTTTCCTAATAGACACTTTTTATTTTTCAAGCAAATGATAAGGTATATGTTTTTGTGGATGCAGCCTTTGAGGGCCTAAATTATGGAATCAAGCTACAAAAATGGGCATGCATGTAGAGAACATAGCACTTGTGTGCCATTATTTTTCGAAAATTAAATTAGTAATTTTATAATTTTTTTATAATTGTCTAAGTGATCAAACCTCGAAAATAGTACCTCTTTTGTGGGTGCGGCCTTTGAAGGTCTTAATGCAAAAATATTGAAATGGTTTTTTCATAGAACGTGGAGGTTAGTGTCCTCTTGTGCACCATACAATTTTTTTTTAAATGATCAAGAATTGAAAAAGCTATGGAAGAAACACTAACATTGTGTTTCACGAGTTAAGGAGGTAGGACACAAAATAAATTGAAAGAAAATAGGAAAAATTAATATTTTTAAATAAAAGTTACATATTTGGAATCTACAGAAAAAATGCTATTTGTCTTTAAGATTTTGTCAAAAATGACTGTGTGTAGCATACTGTAATGAGTGGCTAAGCACAGGCTTCTCCATAAACTGGAAGAAATACCCAATTAGCTTTGGTTTATCATTACCATAGCACAGGTTTGGAATTACCGAAGCAAACTCCAAAGCATACACATAGGATTATTGTTGACATGCGAGCAAGTGAGTCGGCTTGCTTTAGGCTCTACAAAACACGAGCGCGTTCTGTTTAAATTCAAAAATATTGTCGTGCTTTTAGAATTTCATAACGTGTATGTGTTATATAACTACATAACGCACACGCGTGATGTAGTGCCAAAATGTGCTCACGTTATGTAAATCATAAAATATATGTTTAATACTTGAGAGAGGGGGTGGGGAAGACTCAAGGAAATTTTTGGTTAATATTTGAGAAGGGGTGGGGAAGGGTCAAGGGAATCTATGGTTAATATTTAATAGGGGTGGGAAAGGTTCAAGGGCTTAGAAGGATGTTGGAAGCTTGAGTGGGGAGAGATGAAGGGAATGAGAACATGATGGGCTACAGGGGGTGAAGGGAAGTGGAGCTTGAGAGCACTATTAGGAGTAGAAGAGGTTTTGGAGAGGTATAGGGTTAGAAGTTGAAAGTGAGACTTGAATGACAAGGGGGAATGGATGGAGGCAAGGGGGATGTGAGAGAGAAATAAAGAATACAAGGGGGGGGGAAAGACATAGAGCGAGGGAGGAAGAGGGACAATGGGGAGGAATGGATTTAGAAGGAGTGAGAGATAGATGGGATAGAATGAAATAAAGAGATAGGAAGGGAGAGACATAAAGTGTTGGTGGGAGACATGCAGGGAGTGGTGGCAATGGAGAGAGAGAGAGAGAGAGAATATGAGAGGAGGGGGAAGGGACATAAAGTGAGATAGAGAGAGAGGGAGTGATGGAGAGATTGGGATAGGTTGAGGGAAAGATAACATGAGGGAGGGATATAAGGTGAGAGAGAGAGAGGCGATGAGAGAGGGAGGGAGAGAAGGTAGGGCGAGGGATGGAGGGAGAAAGGTGGAGATAGATATGGATGGAGGGGGAATCGGTTTGAGAATGGAAAGGGACATATGTGTGTGTGTGTGTGTGTGTTTGAGAGAGAGAGAGATTGATGGTTGGGGAGAGAGAGACTAGAGGGAGGTGTGAGCGACAAAGAAAGTGGGAGGTTGTGTGTGTGTGTGTGTGTGTGTGTGATAAGGAAGGAGGAATCAGTGGGGTGGCAGGGACGAAGATGAACCACTTATACTATGAAACGAGAACTATATACTATGAACGAGAACTCTACCCATAAAAACGATGATTTTTGCAAAAAAAACACCAAAAACACCCCCCAAATAGAAAAGTGTTGATACCAGTATACACGTATTTTTTTTTAGGGTAAAAAATAGAGCCATGGCCTAAACATCCCATACTGTTGTTTAACAAAACTTTAAAATCAACCTTAAATTGGAAAAAAAAAATTTCTTGAAGAGATAAATTACAACTTTTAGGAAAATTGCATATTAAACAAAAAAACAAATTTATCTAATAATTTCACCATTATAACCATATAAAAACAAAGAAATTATGATGCGATTCATAATGAGATAATATATTAGACCATACAAGAACAAATGGTTCATATAAATATTCAAAAACTCCTCTACAGTTTCAATTACAAAAATCATACTAGTAAAAAGCATCTAAATTGCTTTTTCAAATTCATCCATGGATTCTAACACCCCATCATCAAAAACTCCTCTAGAGTTTCAATTACAAAAATCATACTAATAAAAATCATCTACACTGCTTCTTCAAATTCATCCATGGATTCTGACACCCCATCAGAATCTACATTTTCTGCAGATGAAGGACTTGATGAAGATGTAGATGACCCATACTCTTCTCTATTATCAATGGGCGCACAATCTGAGTCTACATCTATACCCATCATTTCAGATGTCATATTCCTTCGGGATCTACGGCTTGGTTTAACACACTCCCATCTTGCACGAATGCTCCCTATTCCACGAATATTAGCTTTGGGTTTTAAAAAAGAAATTAAAAACAAATTAAACTAACAAATTTTAACTAATGTTATAATTAAAAATTTAAAAAAAATTAAAAACAAACTAAACTAAGATAACATTATAATTAAAAGATCTTACCAAGTTACTTGGGATGGGAGGCCAGGGACGGAGCTCTGCAACCTAGGGTTTTGAGCCGATCCGAGTTGATATCGGCAGCCAGGGCTCTATCCCTGGTCACAGACTCCTTCTGAGCTCACAGTATTGGACGATGGCGAGGGTAGCATTCCTGTGGCGGTGAGGAGCGGCTTCCAACCACAACGGCGGCGGCACTCCTGCGACGGCTTGCATTCGGTGGATTCTTGGAGGCCGATGGGCGACAACATTGTGTCCGCATTGTTCCGTCATCGACCCAGCTCACACCACCTCGAGTTGGTCTTCCATTGACGGCGGGTAGTGGCGACGACGGCTGATACCAGGTCGACTTTTCTTGGCGATCAAGGGTTGCGATCTTGGAGGCCATTCTTCCATGGAGGCATTCCTGCTTACTTCGGTTCCCTCACACAGGCTTCGACCTGCAGAAACGGATTCAATGGCAAAGCGGTGTCAAGAGCTTTCTTCCAATGGCGGCTAATGACGATGGATGGGAGTTTCAGAAGCAGCTACGACCCTACATAAGGCATGTTTCCGGCAGACCCGGATTACATTGCGGAAATCCAAGGTGAGAGGGTTCTCGAGGGTTCCAAGAAGGAGCATTTATCCAAGATAAGATTTCAAATCGAAATCGAAGGTCGACAAGGTAGTAGACGTTAATGTTTATCGATTCAAAGGAAACCCTGCTTGCTTCTCTGGAAAGAAATGAGTCCGAAATCTCGCCATCTCTCTATGGCTGGGCCTGCGTGTTTGCTTTCAGGCTTTTGGAGCGTGATGGATATTTCTGAGTATGGAGAGAGGGCGGCGCCTTTGCGCGGCGACCCATTGGGTCTGAGCACGATCCAGTGGCGGCGGCGGCGATTTCAGGGACCAAACCTGAAATCGGTGGCCCCAATTTCACCACTGTTCATGATATATCTGTTCTATTTCTTGTGGCAACATTCTCTAGTTTTCTCTTTCTTTTGGTTCAGCTCATTATAAGCTGTTTTTCTGCTTATATGGGACAATATGTGAAAATGTAGGGATCCTTGTTGATCTTACTACATCTGCAGTATGTAATTTTAATCATCTTTTTGAAATAAAATTACGGACATTTTCCAAGGAAAAAAAAAACATTATAATTAAAAATTTAAAAATACATTAAAAAAAAAAACCAAGTATCTATATACTAACAAAACTAATATTATAAAAAATTTAAAAAAAACTATACAAAAACTTAAAAACAATTACAACAAAAATTTAAAAACAATAAAAAAATCAAACTATAAAATTTTTTAAAATAAATTAAAAAACAAAATAATTAAAAAAAAATTAAACTATACAAAATTAAACAAACTTTAAACAAAAAATTAAACAAAATTTTAAAAAACATAAACTATACAAAATTAAAAAAAAAAAACAAAAAACAAAATTTAAACAAAATTTAAAAAAAATTGAATAATGCAATGGCGGGGAGGTGGGCGGTGGTGGTGGAAGGGAGGGCGGTGGGGGAGGAGTGAGGAGGGCGAAGGGGAGGGCGACGGAGGGATAAAGAGGGAGGAGGAAGAGGTGGTGGGTGGCATCGGTGGAAGGGAGGGCGGCGGGGGGAGGTGGAAGGGAGGGCGCGGGCGCGGGGGGAGGGGGAAGTGGAGGGGAGCAGGGAGGAGGAAGGAGGGGGAGGGCACCGCCCGCTTAGGCACAAAAGGGCGGCCCTCACGGCCCCCGTCGATGCCCGGCATCGACGTCAATGCCGGGCATCAACGGGGGCCACCCTTTGGCGCCCAAGCGAGCGACCTCCCTCGCTTGGGCGCCAAAGGGAGGCCCTCATGGCCCCCGTCGATGCTCGGCATCGATGGGGGCCACCCTTTGGTGCCCAAGCGAGGGAGGTCACTCGCTTGGGCGCCAAAGGGCGACCCTCATGGCCCCCGTCGATGCCGGGCATCGACGGGGGCCGCCCTTTGGCGCCCAAGCCAGGGAGGTCGCTCGCTTGGGCGCCAAAGGGCGACCCTCACGGCCCCCGTCGATGCCGGGCATCGACGGGGGCCGCCCTTTGGCACCCAAGTGAGGGATGTCACTCGCTTGGGTGCCAAAGGGCGACCCTCATGGCCCCCGTTGATGCCCGGCATCGACATTGATGCCGGACATCAACGTCGATGCCGGGCATCGACGGGGGCCGTGAGGGCCGCCCTTTGGTGCCCAAGCGAGCGACCTCCCTCGCTTGGGCGCCAAAGGGTGGCCCCCGTCGATGCCCGACATCGACGGGGGCCGCCCCTGTTGGGCATCGACGTCGATGCCGGGCATCGACGGGGGCTGCCCTTTGGCACCCAAGCGAGAGAGGTCGCTCGCTTAGGTGCCAAAGGGCGGCCCTCACGGCTCCCGTCGATGCCTGACATCGACGTCGATGCCGGGCATCGACGGGGGCCGTGAGGGCCACCCTTTGGCGCCCAAGCGAGCGGCTCAATGCCCGCCCCTCCCTTCCACCTCCTCCTCCCTTACCCCGCCCAGCTCCGCCACCTCCTCCCCTTCCCCCTCCGCCCCCCCTCCCCTTCCCGCGCCACCGCTGTCGCCCACCTCCCCCCTCCCTCGCCGCAGCCCACCTCCCCGACCATTGCATGGTTTTTTTTTTTTTTAATTGTGTTTATTTTTTTTTTTTTTAATTATTTTGTTTTTAATTTTTTTTTAGATTTTGTATAGTTTGGTTTTTTAATTGTTTTTAAAATTTTGTTTTAATGTTTTATATTTTGATTTTTTTTATTGTTTTTAATTTGTTTTTAAATGTTATATAGTTTGATTTGTTATTATATATAGTTTTTTTTTAATTTTTAATTTTTTATAATGTTAGTTTTAGTCTGTTTTTATTTTTGTTTTTAATTTATTTTAAAATTTTGTATAGTTTGTTTTTTTTTTTAATTTTTAATTTTTTATAATGTTATTTTTGAAATATGTTTTTTACAAATAATTTGTATAGTTTTTTTTGAATTTATGTGAATCAACACTTTTCGGAAAATAATATGAAATAGTATCATTTTTATACAAAACATATATGGAAATTGATTGAAAATGGTTTTAAATATCTATATTTTCTGGAATTTTTTACAATTTTGTCAATAAAAGTGTCTTATTTTGTCCATTAAAATGTCTTATTTTATAGAAAAAATTGCAAAATGTATATGTTTTTCATTATAAATTGCTTAAAAATGTATGCTATTTTGCTAAATTTCTAAAAATGCACCTGAAAATAGAAACTATTTTTTTTTTACGATAAAGATAATTCAAAGGTCCCAAAAAATGCCTCGAAATGAAAATGTGTGATACTGGCATCACCCCTTTTTGAAATGGAGCTGAAAATACCTACTAAAATTAGGAGAGAGAAAAACGAGAACTGTGTCGAGTTCTTGTTTCATAGTATAAGTGGTTGATGGTGTAAGGGAGAGAAAGCGACATAGAGGGAGGGAGGTAAAGGGAGTGAGAGATAGATCCAGGGACAGATTTAGAGAAAGACATAGGGAGGGAGGGATACAAGGTGAGATAGAGAGGGCATGGGGGAGGGATAAAGGCACATAGGGTTAGTGATTAAGGGTGAACGAAGGGAGATAATTCTATAGGGACCTATATAATTGTGAATATAAAGAGAAGGTGGATACCCTCCTCGTCATCATCTTCATCACCATCACCATCACCATCACCATCACCATCATCATCACCATATTCATCATCATTACCATCACCATCATCATCAACATATTCATCATCATTGTCATCTCTAGGTTCCTCATCAACATCTCCATCATCATCATCTTCTTCATCCTCATCATCTTCATCATCATCTTCATCACCATCACCATCATCATCAACATCTTCATCATCACCATCATCATCACCATAAACATCTTCATCATCATTGTCATCTCCCCCTTCCTCATCAACATCTCCATCATCATCATCTTCATCATCATCATCATCATCTTCATCACCAACACCATCATCATCAACGTCTTCATCATCATCACCATCATCATCATCATCAACATCTTCATCATCATTTTCATCTCTAGGTTCTCCATCAACATCTCCATCATCATCATCTTCTTCATCACCATCATCATCATCATCAACATCTTCATCATCATCACCATCATCAACATATTCCTCATCAAATCAACATCTCCATCATCATCATCATCATCTTCTGAGCATCATCATCTGAACATCACCATGACCATCATCATCAACATATTCATCATCACCACCATCACCATCACCATCACCATCAAAATCTTCATCGTCATCACCATCACCATCTTCATCATCATTGTCATCTCTAGGTTCCCCATCAACATCAACATCTCCATCATCATTATCTTCTTCATCATCATCATCTTCATCACCATCATCATCATCATCAACATCTTCATCATCATCACCATCATCATCATCATCTTCCTCATCATATCAACATCTCCATCATGTCACCATCATCATCTTCTTCTTCATCATCATCATCTAAACATCACCATCACCATCATCATCAACATCGTCATCATCATTACCATCACCATCATCATCAACATCTTCATCGTCATCACCATCATCATCATCATCAACATTTTCATCATCATTGGCATCTCTAGGTTCCTCATCAACATCTCCATCATCATCATCTTCATCATCATCATGATCTTCATCACCATCATCATCATCATCAACATCTTCATCACCATCACCATCATCATCATCTTCATCGTCATCAGATCAACATCTCCATCATCATCATTTTCATCATCATCATCATCATCATCATCATCATCTTCATCACCATCACCATCACCATCATCTTCAACATCTTCATCATCATCACCATCACCATCATCATCAACATCTCCATCATCAAGATCTTCATCATCATCACCATCATCATCATCTTCATCATCATCTTCATCATCATCAAATCAACATCTCCATCTCCATCATCATCATCATCTTCATCATCATCATCATCATCATCTTCATCACCATCACCATCACTATCACCATCACCATCATCACCATCATCATCATCATCAACATCTTCATCATCATTGGAATATCTAGGTTCCTCATCAACATCTCCATCATCATCATCTTCTTCATCATCATCATCTTCATCACCATCATCATCATCGTCAACATCTTCATCATCATCACCATCATCATCATCTTCATCGTCATCAGATCAACATCTCCATCATCATCATCTTCTTCATCATCATCATCATCATCATCATCATCATCACCATCTTCATCACCACCACCATCATCTTCAACATCTTCATCATCATCACCATCATCATCAGCATCTCCATCATCATTGTCATCTCCATCATCAACATCTTCATCATCATCACCATCATCACCATCATCATCATCTTCATTATCATCAAATCAACATCTCCATCTCCATCATCATCATCATCTTCTTCATCATCATCATCATCATCATCTTCATCACCATCACCATCACCATCATCACCATCATCATCAGCATCAACATCTTCATCATCATTGTCATCTCTAAGTTCCTCATCAACATCTCCATCATCATCATCTTCTTCATCATCATCATCTTCATCACCATCATCATCATCATCA
This sequence comes from Larix kaempferi, assembly GCA_027924585.1. Classification (NCBI taxonomy): domain Eukaryota; kingdom Viridiplantae; phylum Streptophyta; class Pinopsida; order Pinales; family Pinaceae; genus Larix; species Larix kaempferi. Next base: position 6,074,319 of record BSBM01000368.1, read on the forward strand.
ACATCTTCATCATCATCACCATCATCAGCAAAATTATCATCATCATCATCTTCATCATCATCATCATCATCATCATCATCATCTGAACATCACTATCACCATCATCATCACCATCACCATCACTATCACCATCATCATTAACATCTCCATCATCATCACCATCCTCATCCTCATCATCACCATCATCATCAAAATTATCATCATCATCCTCATCATCATCCTCATCATCATCATCATCATCACCATCATCACCATGGTCATCTCCATCATCATCATCATCTTCATCATCATCATCATCATTATCATCTTCATCACCATCTCCATCACCATCATCATCAACATATTCATCATCATCACCATCATCATCATCAATAACATCTTCATCATCATTGTCATCTCCCCCTTCCTCATCAACATGTCCATCATCATTATCTTCATCGACATCATCATCATCATTGTCATCTCCCCCTTCTTCATCAACATCTCCATCATCATCATATTCATCATCATCATCATCATCATCTTCATCACCATCACCATCATCATCAACGTCTTCATCATCATCACCATCATCATCGTCCTCAACATCTTCATCATCATTGTCATCTCTAGGTTCCTCATCAACATCTATATCATCATCATCTTCATCATCATCATTATCTTCATCACCATCAACATCACCATTATCATCAACATATTCATCATCAACATCTCCACCACCACCATCATCATCACCATGATATTCATCATCAACATCTCCACCACCACCACCATCATCATCATCATCTTATATACTCCTATTCATCATCATTGAAATCTCCCCCTTCCCCATCAACATCTCCATCATCGTCACCTTCTTCATCACCATCATCACCATCATCATCATCCTCATCACCCTCATCATCATATTCAACATCTTCATCATCATCACCATCATCTTCATCATCATCACCATCATCATCTTTATCATCTGCATCTGCATCATGATCATCTTCATTGTCATCACCCTCCTCCTCCTCATCATCTTGTGCACTTATGCACTTAGGGATTAATGTTTAGAATAGGGTCTAAAGGCCTTTATGGGGGAGGGGCTCTAGGAACAAGGTAAGAGAGAGAGGGCAGGGGGGAGGGATAAAGGCATAGAGGGTTAGTGATTAAGGGAGAAGAAGGGACAGAGTGCTATAGGGAGGGATAATGACGAAGATAAAGAGAAGGTGGAGAGATGGAGAGTGGGGTGGTAGGGACATGGCTGGAGTAAGGGAGAGAATGAAACATGAAAGAAACATGTAGGGAGGGATGTAGAGAGAACGAGGGACAAATGTTTAGAAAGAAATAGGGGGTATCTAGGGATTATTGGGAGAGAGTTGGGGGGGTATTAAACCATACAAAACATTTGTCCCACACTAAAAACATTTGTTTTTTTTTGTTTTTATTCGTTTCCCTAGCCGTGCACCTAATCTATTTATTGTGCTTAACCATATCACGTACGCATTTTTATTCTTCATATCGTGTGCACGTTTTAGCTTTATATAACGCATGCATGTTTTGTAACTCTATAAACAGTGGACTGTACTTGTCTGAGAGCAACTTTACTTTGTCCAAGCAAAAACAACAAATCCCGCGATTTTTTCGAACAACACGAGCCTGCCATTGGAAATACTCACAATTTACACCATCTCCATCATTATTTTTGTTATGCAGGTGCAACATTGAGGACATCTTTCATGGTTGCTCAGTGTGGTGTTGGGTTATATGGCCATATTTGAAGAAGATAATCAGCAAGCTTGAAGAATCTCCAATTGAATAACACCAAAGATAAGGTCTTTGAAAGATTCATTTTGGCTATATTTGAGGAGCACACAGGATAAGATATCAAGCTTCAAGACCATTTCATGGTGATGGTGGATATACACAATTGTACAAGAGAATCAAAGAGCCCAAACAATTTATGATTTAGCTTTCATTTGCTTATTATTAAAGAGAACCAAAGGTAAATTTTCTCATTCATCATTGTTTTTATGGGAAAGATGAACATTTGAGAAGGAAGATTGAAACAACTTGAAGGATCTATAGTTCTAGAAAGCACGAAAGGTTTGAAAGCTTGTAATTGAGGAGCAACAAAAACAAACTATATTGAATTGATCATTGTGGTGATGGGGAATGCACGTAACCGAGGAAGAAAATCAACAAGGAAGAAGAGACCTCAAGAAGTCATTGAAGAAGAGAAAGAAAATAAAAGAATAGACATGATGAATCGGAGGCTTTCTTTGCAAACTAATCCAAATCCAATTATAGAGGGTACCACGGTTCATCCTATTAACCCACGACAAGAAAAAAGGGAGCATTCACTAGAGGGACCTTCAATTTCCACAATAGTTGTTGAACAAGCACCCCATGGAAGTATTCAAGAAGCAAAACGTAGGTGGTCATTAGGGGATGTTTCAATTCCCACTTCAAGTCAAAGTGATAAGTTACCATCTCAAGATGAAGCTCATGAAGAAACACATAATTTGTTCACCTCTTGTGGTTATACAAGTGATGAAGTCAGAGAGGCGTTGGACATGGATCCTACTGTTGAAGAATAAAATGTTATCTGTACCATCGATGAGGATGTTGGACTTGCACAAGAGGATGTTGGACTTCCACAGACCATCGATGAGGATGTTGGACTTCCACCATCCAACTACCAGGAAGAGAATGAAGGACACCAAGCTACTACTGAAACGCTAGAGCATCTTGGTGATGCTCTACATGGTAAAACTCCAACCCCCTTACCTCCATTAGCAAGCGCATGTCGAAGAACTCCGAAGCATATACAAGTTGATGAAATTATCCTCAATTTCATTGAAGGTACTCTATCTAAACGTAGTATTTCTTATCAAAATCAATAGATACTTGATAAATATTTTGTTTCTAAATGTGATGGAGATAAATGTAGATTATTTTTATCATTGTTAAAATATAGGAGCATGACTGCTGTTAGGAAAAAGTTAGGGATAAAGATGATAAAGAATTCTGAACCAAGTTCTCATATAGTTAAAAGCTTAGTAGATGCATTTGGTAAAGTTGGTAAGAACACACGTTCAAAGGACCGCAATGCAGCTCATCGTGTGTTGTCACAAGCAATTGTAAATAAGAACACCAGGGTCCTTCGTATTCTCAGGCCTACATCCAAACTAGTTAATTTGAATGTAAAAGCCCTCCGTAGGTATTCTATTAGAAGAGAACATCTTGACACATCCGATCAGACATATTTTTGGGCCTTTATTGGTCGGTTGCCACGTTGTGACATGAAGCTAGTTGATGCAGTAAAGGGGCTAGTGTAAAGTTTTTGGCATGATCACACAAGCCCTTCTTCAAACCGAAAGGATGTACTAAAATAGAGAAGGGATTCAAAGGATCGTGAACCACATACTAAGCATTTTCTTGATATAACACAGATAGAACTATACGAGAAATTTAGGAATGAACATAGACAATTGAACTTGGGGAAAATATCTTTTGAGAAATGTAAGCCATGGTATGTTAGAATAAATACTCTTCGTAACACTTGTTGTAGATACCATGTTGAATATGAATATTCCTATGAAACATTTTTGTACATTCGTCGTGTGTTGCATACTAACCATGTGCAGGATTGCTCCCTGACAATACCAACAACTTCATCAAGAGAATTCATTCATAGCATCATGTGCAATAGGCCTAAGGGGAAAACATACTATGCAAAATCTTGTTTGGATGGAACATGCCCCAACTGTGCTGGAATGGCATTATTGAGCCAATGTATGCACGAGAGTTGAGACATTGAATTTGGGAAAATGGTTGTAGACATGAAAAGTTTCAAATATATCAGCTATGAAATAGTCCCAGGGAAATAAAGCAAAAAAATACAATTGGTGACATCTCAGGTATGCATTTATATCTATAAAATTATGTTTGAACAGTTACATTTCAATCCTTGCTTACAAAAAAAACTAACATTGAGATCATTTTGTGTCACTAGGTACCAATTAGTGACTTCGTCAAGGAATTTATTGAAAAGACACATGATTACGTTCAGCATGTCCACTTGGCACGATGGTAGGATGAAAAGTTTAGAATATGCAGAGATACATTTCCCCGTGGTACTATACTTTAGTTGTTGATTTTTCCTAGAAATACACTCTGCAACGTCAAAATGAGATCCAAAGTCAATATTATCACTCTGAGTATGTTTCCTTGATGGTCCATATCACATATAGGCATGGCCCAAATAGCACTGGAGAGCAAAGAGAAATTTTGAAGGAATATCACTTCTACATAAGTGATGATAGGTGGCACGACTTCCACTATGTACATCATTGCTTCATCATGTTCTATGATCACTTGAAGGGAAGGAACATACAAATGGATCAACACTGGATTTGGTTTGATGGATGTGCTGGTCAGTTCAAAAATGCACGCATATTTCAATGGTTGTGTTCATTGCATAAAAACTACAAAGTGCCACATATGTGGAACTATTTTGAGACTGGGCATGGTAAAGGAGAGCATGATGGAGCTGGATCATGTGTCAAAACATCCCTACGAAGAGAGGAATTGAAAGTATCTACATAATCTACTATTCGAAATGGTCAATCTATAGTCAGGTGGTGCACGTCAGTAATGGGAGAGGAATCAACTATGTGAGTAGAATCCACAAGAAAGAGACAAGTGGAGATATTTTTTTGGGAGGTGGTAGAAATAGATCGTTCACATGTATTGGAATGCAAGACTGTGCTTGGGACTCATGGCTTTCATTCGGTTCGAAGCTCTGATAACCCAATATTTGAAATTTGGACCAGAAAAATCGCTTGTTTTTGCCCGCCTTGTTGTGATGGTGACTGGGATGGTTGTGAATCATTGGATTGGGTTGATGGATGGGATCGCATATCACTTCCACTTGATCAATGTGCAATTGTTGATATCACTTCCACTTGATCATCGTGCAATTGTTGAGTTAACTCCATTGGAAAAAGACCAATCATCGATCCGACCTTAGGTTTCCGAGTTATGTCGAGCTGCAAGTCGCATGAAAATGTCGTTCAGGGACACTTGGTGACTTTCCGTCCGGGAGAAAAAAAAAAAATGGAGCAACAAGATTGCATAGGAATGGTTCCAGTAATCACTAGGATCTGGGTAGTGGCGATGAGAGAGGGGGTGACCCCCATGTTGGGCATACCTAATATAGGTGTTGGTCCTGTGTTGGGCATGCCTAAAGCCGGTGTGGCCCCCATATTAGGCATGCCTAAGGGGGTTGTGGCTACCATGGTTGTCACGGTAGTAGCGGGGGTTGTTGATATAGCCACAACAGCACTGGTGAAAAGGGGGTCGTATTGTGATCCAGCCATGGGGTTGGTTGGTGATGTCTCGGTAGGGTGTTCGGATTCAGCCTCAGAATTAGATGTGAAATGAGGTGCATCAGAATCGGATGACTGGGTTCTATGCCGATGATGTGTGGAGTCAAGGGATAACGCTCTACGTCTATGACGTGTAGAGTCAAGTGTATCGAATTGAGGGGGTTCACCCTGAAAACGTCGAGATCATCTTAAGTTCTCAATGGTGAGAGATGTCTAGAAATGCCAATGGATGGTAGTGAGATAAAAAAACTCAAGACCCTAGTGCAACGATGTGTGCAGGAGGGGATTGTGAAAAAAAACAAATGGCTCTCAGGCCAACAGCCAACCTCAAAATCACTTACTATAACAGTTGTGCTATATTAAGTGGAGTAATCAAGAAAAGTGGTCAGAATACCAAAAATCAAGTGGCTCCTAGAAAAAAGTGGTGCTCACTAGACCAAGGGGGGTAGCAGAGCATGCAAATGCCTAACTAAAAGTGGTATTATGATGTTTGAATTATTGAATTTGGTCTCCCCTATAATCAAAGGGGCCTAACACATTTCTAACAAGCCAAATAATTTAAGTGGACCTTAATAATGTGTTAATGTAACTACCAAGTATTACATCATTGATGCTTATGCATGACTAATATCATAGTGGAGGTCCAAGATGAAAATTTTTACCTCGGAGGAGAGAATTGATAAGTTCAAGCTTGAATGGGATAAACGAAAATATCTTAGACTCTCCTAGATTCATATTACCAAATTTAAACTACAAATTTTGGATGGGGTCAATTAGTGGCCCTTTAGGGATGTAAATTGTATTAATTTCACCTTTATAATTCACACAAATCGTTACCTTAAATTCATTTACTCATTAATTACCTTTTGTATTATTCACACAAATATACAATATTAAGATGATGAGGTGGAGATTAACTAATGGTGTGAGAAAGTAATTGATTTCATGAATGATTAGATTATTTTGGAGCGAGGCCTAGTAAGTTCACTTATGGTTTAGATCATGAAAAATGTGTCTGAAAGAACAAAAAACAAAATACTACTAACAATTCCTTATTCATTACATGTATGATTATGTTGCTTCCACCAATGGGCACTTGACTTGGCTTGGAGGATTGAGGTCTTTCATTACACTACACAATCCTCCATCATAACCAATAATGATATGTTATGAAGTATTAATCTCATAGTGAGAATGCATTAGAAAATGTGGGTTGAGAAGTCCTTTTTCTACTTACATAGGAATAAACTAAGGGGTAAATGGTGAATACAAGACTAATAAAGACAATATTCTAGAAAATACAATATTCTAAAGGGTCAGTGAAAGCTAATGAGGGTCACTTTTGGCGTGTTAGATGCAATAGAAAACTAAAAAATTAGGCATCCCTCAACTTACATGGATTTTTTGAGATACTTACGCAAAATATATTGCATTGAGTAAAAAAGATGAAATGTAGGAAATTGAATCATGTTTCCGAATATATAACTTTTATGTATTGAAAATTTGCATAGCTATGTCAAGTTTCATTTTTTCTAACAGACACTTTTTATTTTTCAAGCAAATGATAAGATATATGTTTTTGTGGATGCAGTCTTTGAGGGCCTAAATGATGGAATCAAGCTACAAAAATGGGCATGCATGTAGAGAACATAGCACTTGTGCGCCATTATTTTTCAAAAATTAAATTAGTAATTTTATAATTTTTTTATAATTGTCTAAGTGATGAAACCTCGAAAATAGTACCTCTTTTGTGGGTGCAACCTTTGAAGGTCTTAATGCAAAAATCTTGAAATGGGTTTTTCATAGAACGTGGAGGTTAGTGTCCTCTTGTGCACCATACAATTATTTTTTTAAATGATCAAGAATTGAAAAAGTTATGGAAGAAACACTAACATTGTGTTTCATGAGTTAAGGAGGTAGGACACAAAAGAAATTGAAAGAAAATAGGAAAAATTAATATTTTTAAATAAAAGTTACATATTTGGAATCTACAGAAAAAATGCTATTTGTATTTAAGATTTCGTCAAAAATGACTGTGTGTAGCATACTGTAATGAGTGGCTAAGCACAGGCTTCTCCAGAAATTGGAAGAAATACCCAATTGGCTTTGGTTTATCATTACCATAGCACAGGTTTGGAACTACCGAAGCAAACTCCAAAGCATACACATAGGATTATTGTTGTCATGCAAGCAAGTGAGTCGGCTTGCTTTAGGCTCTACAAAACACGAGCCCGTTCTGTTTAAATTCAAAAATATTGCCATGCTTTTAGAATTTCATAATGTGCACACGTTATATAACTACATAATGCGCACGCGTGATGTAGTGCCAAAACGCGCTCGAGTTATGTAAATCATAAAATATATGTTTAATACTTGAGAGAGAGGGGGTGGGGAAGACTCAAGGGAATTTTTGGTTAATATTTGAGAAGGGGTGGGGAAGGATCAAGGGAATCGATGGTTAATATTTAATAGGGGTGGGAAAGGTTCAAGGGCTTAGAAGGATGTTGGAAGCTTGAGTGGGGAGAGATGAAGGGAATGAGAACATGATGGGCGACAGGGGGTGAAGGGAAGTGGAGCTTAGGAGCACTATTAGGAGTAGAAGAGGTTCTGGAGAGGTATAGGGTTAGAAGTTGAAAGTGAGACTTGAGTGAAAAGGGGGAATGGATGGAGGCAAGGGGGATGTGAGAGAGAAATAAAGAATACAAGGGGGGGAGAGACATAGAGCGAGGGAGGGAGGGGGAGAATGGGGAGGAATGGATTTAGAGGGAGTGAGAGATAGATGGGATAGAACGAAATAAAGAAAT